>JAEQBH010001497.1:0-77717 GCA_016808115.1 Tetrastigma voinierianum
CTAGCTTGGTAGACTTAGCCCTGTCATGGTTCCACTGCTTAGCTCCAAATACTGTAACCTCCTTTTGTTGTTTCTTTGAAAAGTTCGTCACTCAATACATGTGCTCAGTCAGGAGAAAGAAGACCGTCACCAGTCTTTTTCAGGTTTGGATGGGGAGATCCGAGTCCATCAGGGACTTTATGAAATGTTTTGGGGTCGTGATCCTCCAACTTGATGATTTAAGCCCCGACATTATAATGTAAGGGGTGAAACAAGCTATTCGCCCTAATACCCAATTTTTGATTCAACGTCGGTTGCATACCCATAACCATTGAGTTTGTTCGGATAGAACCCGGTACACCATGCGAAGGATGAAATAGTCACCACGACTAAATGAACGGTCGCCACTACATTATATTAACGACACTACGGCAGGAGTAAAGGGAAGAGGGGTTGGGACAAATAGGACAGAAGCGATAAACGCAGCCCTAGAGATTTAGGACACATTAGTCATCATATTAGGGTTGGGGATCGGGCTGGGCATGAAGAATCGAGCGGGATAGCAGATGGAAACGGTTGAAACACAGTATGAGATTATTAGTATAAAGATGACACATCGACAAAATATGACATTTCGAGGCCAGCCGTAGGAGCATGAGGATTCAAGGCTGCGGAGCGGGTGAGCAGGAAACTCCTCTAACCTCGAATAAGTATTTTCTCCACATTTTCCTGCTTGAATTACTTCAGTAGATCTCCATGGGCGGTTATCCTTGTTCAGTCTTGTGAATAAAAGTTACATCATTTCTATTTCTCCATGAGATGATTATATTAAAGCCTTTGGCGGCCTTAGCCCTCTACGGTCCTGAGCCTCGGGTAGCATAAGTCCACCATGGTATTTCTTCATGGGAATAACCTCTGATGAGATGATTATGTTAAAGCCTTTGGCGGCTACCCCTTGACAGTCTAGGCCTCGGTGACATAAATCTACATGTGATATTTCTCACTTGAGATGACTTCAATGAGATGATTATGTTAACGCCTTTGTTAGCGGCTAGCCCTCGAAGGTCTAAGCCTTGAAACATCGGTCCCACATAGGCGTTATTTTTTCCATGAGATAACCTCAGTAGAGATGGTGTTAAAGCCTTTGGCGGTGGCCCTCGGCTTGTCCTAGGCCTCAGGCGACATAAGTCCCTATAGGCGCTATTTCTCCATGACATGATTATGGTAAAACCCGGTGGCTAGCCCTCGTGGCCTTTGGCCTTAGGCGTATAAGTCCTATAGGCATTATTTCTCCATTATGAGATGGATTATTCTAAGCCTTTGGTAGCTAGCCCTCGATGACCTTGGCCTCAGCGCACATAAGGCCCTCGGGCATTACTTCTCCATTTTATGGGATGATTGTTTAAGCCTTTGGCGGCTAGCCCTCGACGGTCTAAGCCTTGGGCGGCATAAGTCCCTACAAGCATTATTTCTCAGATGACCTGGTAGAGATGATTATCTTCACAAGCCTTTGGTGGCTGCCTCGGCGACCACTAGACCTCGGACAACATAAGTCACTTACATTCATCCTCAGTTTATGATATGATTATTTTATGCCTTTGGCTGACTTGCCCTCATTTGCCCTAGACCCAGGCGACATATCCTATTGATTCCTCCATTTTTATGAGATAATTATTTTATGCCTTTGGCGACTCACCTTGATGACCATGGCTCGAGCGACATATACCACAGCCATTGCTCTCCATTTTGTAAGTGATTGCTTTATGATATTTCTTGTCAAGCGATATTTCCATTGACAAATTAAAAAAAAAAAACAATCTCAGAGAACAAGCCACCTTAGGCGGTTGGGGTACATTTTTAGGAGAAGGACACGAGAAGGCTTTAGACTTGTTGTGCGATTTGAAAGTCCCAACTGCGTTGCTATGCTCGATAGACTCCGTGCCAGATGACATAAAAGTATCCTCAAAACCTTGCACTTAGTAGTTTCGCAAAAAGTCTTTACACACTATCTTTTGTTGAGTGGAGGCGGTCACGATCTTCTATTTCGAAGCGATACGCTGACTCGGATATGGCATTTTGTAGCTCGGCCACATCCGAATCCGGCACGGCACCTTCTTCTGTAGCGGCCAGTGACACACTCTTTAAGCGGTCGGCCCACGGTAGGAGCTTCCTCCAAAACCTTCTCCAGCTAAGGGACCTAAGTGTCGGCCTGCACCTTACTGTACATCTCTCAGGCCCCCTCCCTCATATGAGGCAAGTGACTCAACTAGTGCTACCGTAAGTCACAATACTTCGCCATATATAGGCTCCGTATATCATCACGGCAATTACTATATCTAGAGGTATGCATTTGTATAAGGCAAAGATCTGTGCGATTATGGCGCCATGTGGTGGCTCTTACGACTCACGAGTGTCATTCTGACCTTAATGGCTTGAAAGCAGCTAGGGAGAAATTTAGTGGAATGGGATATGTTACTCACATGAAAATCATGTTAATTGCGAACTCTCTGAGAGACTCGTCGAGCCTGGAACTCATGAATCTCGGGCGCTATATCTCAAATCACCTCGAGCATGTGACTCATGCAGCTCGAGCATGCTACCATCTTAATCATCTCGGGCATCAAAGCACATGAGATCAGATGCTATTGAACAAGTTCCCTCAAGCATCAGAGATAAATAAGTGAGGTCACTCTATTATTCACCACGACAAGCGTTATGCCGTAATTAATGTATAACGTAAGCGTTGTGCTAGGAATTGTGGACCACTCATAACTGCCCACCTTATAACCGTCCATAGTGGTTATATAATGCATGAACTTGTATCTCAGGAGATGAAGATTCATTCTGGACTTTTTAAGTAGTATTCAATAGAGGGGCAAGATAAATTATTTTGGAAGGAATTTGAGCCGTTTCTTGAGTCATTTCCAAACACAATAAACACTAGAATTCGAGATAACATGACGGAGTTTTCAAATAACATTATTTTGATATTACATTGTTTTAGCTATTCTCAAGAATAGTTTTAAAAAAAGGAACCAAACAGACACTAAAATTCTTGTTTCTTTGGGAAAGGATAGTATGTATCTAGATCCACTCTCTCTTCTTGTGGCACTAATAATCACTTGAATAGAGGTATAATGGAATTTTTTCCCAAAATGATACATTTAAAAAAAAAAACAATCTAATACATTTTTTTTTAAAGCAATGCTCAGCGTGCTTAAAAGCATTGATTGATAGCTACGATTCTTCAAATTTAAAACTATAGTCAATAATTATAGACAACTTAAAATTTTAAAACCGTAGTCACCAACTACGGTTTTCATGGTTTTATACTAGTTTATACATTTTTTTAAAAAATGTATTGAATTAGATTTTTTTAAATAAATATTTATTTCACAACAAAACTCGATATAATGCTTATTCTAATTCCTTACGTCTCCTTTCCTCCCTATTTTGATTATTCTTCCTTTTCATTCATTTCCGAATAGTAGTAGTTCTTTGCAGGTTGGACCGGGTCCATGAATCCGTACCCAAACCATCAAGGATGCCTCAGCCTAGGAAGAATCAGCATGGAAGGCAGAAGGTTTGTCCAGTATGAAAAATTTCATACCCACCCACTTAGCTTTTATTTTTATTTTATTTTTATTTAGTTTTAATATTTATTTTGTTTTATTTTAAGGTATTAAAATTATATCCCATAAAAATAAAATATTACCAGTGTTTTAATAAATTATTTATTAAAGTATTATTATTATTATATATTGAAATACAAAATAAAATAAAATACAATAATTATAAAATTATTTTTTAATATAATTGGAGCGCGACAGGACTAAATAATACTCGAAACCGTTTCGAACCTATCCCAGGTTTGAAAAAAAAATCTTGAACTCAATAACATTCTAATTATACTAAAACCATACCAATTCAATTAGGAGGCGACGGGGTGAGAACCCGAAAAAACCCACACCATCCTTTAGAATCACAAGAGATATCCACACCCCTTGTTTTTTAGGGATGTTAATTTCAGTGAAATGGTCTTACCTCTCTAGAATAGTAGAATTGTCTGGCATCTTTTAGAGAATAAGACCATGCTTATTTTTAGTTGATTGAGGAGCTGATAGTTGATTCATCATCAATCCAATTATAGTAGAATTTGCTTGGTAAGACTCTTAATTAACTATTGATAACTTGTGAGGCTAAACAAATTTTGATAGGAAAAAAACTATAAATCCTGCATTTTCTAAAACACTCTTATTAAAATATCAAAATTTTCTTTTTTATATTTTCTTCATATTTACTAAAAGGACGATTTACTATCTTAAAATTCCAAAGAAAATAATATTTTTAAATGGTTAATGATTGTCATTACTTATTAAATTATAAATATAAATTTTACATGATCTTCACCAATTTAATTAAAATCCTTCATCATGATAATTTTTATTTAAAATTTGAATTTAAGGAATATAAAAAATTATGAGATATTTTAGGCTTTATTATGATAATTAAAATTTGTTAATTTTATTATTAATTAAAATCATGATGTAAGCATTTTTATTTTATCATAAATGGATTTTTTTTACTATTTTATACGGATGGATGAAATAAAATAAATATTCTTTTAATAAATTCGATAATCATATAAATGTCATGTCTAAATATTTATTCATGTAATAAATATTCTTTACTATTTTATAAGCAATCATATGGTATAAACTAAATCAATCATGAGAATTCGCTAAATTTTTTTTTTGATCACTAGAAATCAAACTTTAGAACCTAATGTAATGTTTGTTTGTTTTTCTAAATTTTTAGTCTATTTTCTATATATACATGTATTATTTTTATATCACTCCATTATATCTATATAGGTAAATTAACCTTCAATTAGTTACTTCTAAGAGTAACTCCAAGGAAGCTATGTAAATTAGTTAGCAAAAGTATATATTTTTATTACATTATCTACTTTAGTTAACCACTTTTCAATTTCACTCCAACCATGCTGTCTATTTTAGCTAACCATTTCAACTAACTTTAACTAACTATTAATTATTAAAATCTAAAATATTGTGTAGTATATCATGTCATCACCATATTGATTACATCACATGCTAACGTGTTATGCCACATCATCAAAATTTTAAAATTTTGATTTTAATTAATAACGGTCATATTTATAACGGTCACGAAATTCAAAATTTTAAGTTTGTTTTCCAATGAATCATATTTATAGCAGTGCACGAGAGCGAAATGGTATCTGCTGTACAGCTTGATGAAGCATGCGGGTGTTGTTGGCGCAAAAATCAAAGTAGTTAGCGTCTTTGTCCTAACCAGAAGTAGCTAGCCAAATGGTGGTAATGGGAAATAGCTAGCTTGATAGCTAGCCCCTTAGAGACAATATTTAAGGGTCCACTATGTAAAATAGCTAAAGAATAGGGTTTAAGCCTTGGCGAATTTGGAGATGCTCACAATTAGTTACTTTATCAAATAATAATTTATAATTAGTTAGTAGATAGCACTGTCACCCAGATTTACCAGCTGCAAATGTAGCTGAACTAAGCTAGTCCTAAAAGAGTTAAGACTAGAGAGATTCTCACAATTGGAATATATAGACTCTAAATTGACTTGAAAACCATTGAGGCAACCTATAAAAGGTGTTTATTTTTTTGTAGTAATCTTAGAGCCAAGTATCTCAAGCATTTATTCCTCCACCTGATGTGCATGAATTTGCCTAGGAGTTGTTGAGCTTGCTCCTCACCCAGTTAACCAACTGATGCAGCAATAATAAATGTTCGGATAGAAAATATAAATTTCCACCTTTTTGTCTATTGTTTGTAAAAGAGAAAACCAGTTTGTTTTGACTGATCAGAGTGATACAATATTATCAAGACTAAGTTCTACCAAGATATATATATATATATATATATATATATATATATATATATATATATATATATATATCAACAATTAATCAAAATATAAAACTGCAGGATATGTGAAAACTATCACACACAAGAAGACAAAAATATTGGTCATGCGGTTAAATAGCGCATGTTAGGGTGGGTTCGAGATCTGAGGAATTCCGCTATATATCGATTAGGTTACATTTTGGTCTTATAGGACAGGTTCCCCCTTTCGTAATTTGTGCTTCTCCTGCTTTCTCTCTCATAGTGAAACATGAAAAAGCTTCCCTTATTCCCTGTCTGGCAACATCCCGGACTCACGCCAACACCTGACTTCTCAACAAAGAGTATCTACTTAACAACAGTTATCAGCTTAAGAAGTAGTATGCATCAGAGGCCCCTATCTTCATGTGTGAATAGACATAGAGAGCAAATCTCTTATTTTGTGTGCTCTCTCTCTAAGAAAAGCGTCTCTATGGCTTTTGAAGCGGTTTCTCGGAGATATTACGATATTCGCGGAACTTTTATGTTTATAATATGTTTCAACAAGCTGCTTGGAAGATTGTAATTTATATATCATGCATGCAATATCTTCCCTCCCATAGAAATCTCATAGATAAGATCCAAGCTTTTCGTTTGATTTGTCCAATATTGCTTTCGATATCAACTCTTCTCTTCCTTATTCATCTCATTAAATATTATTTGTGATCTTGAATGTACTTCAAAAACATATTTTGTTGAATAAGGTAAGTTGTGTCACACAACAGTCCCAGCTCTCGTGTGGCATCGCTAAGACTATGGAGTTACGATGTTGGAAAAACATACGATTTATTTTTGTCTAAGATTATAACAAGAAATATCTCCAACAATTTGAACTAGTATTAATTTGAGCATTCAAACTCATATCATTTTATAGGACTTGACTTGGGCATATCAAGAATTGAACAAAAAATATAAGTTCCAAATTTCTTGCCAGATGATAAGTAGTTTAAATTGATTTGTAGATTTGGATAATTCAATAGAGTTATGTATTTCAAATTAAAACGGTAGCTTGCTTGACTATCAGGATGAGTTTCCAATTAGGAGTACGCTAATGTGTAAGGTTAGATGTTGGATAGGACCTATAATGGATCATATGACAAAATATTGGAATAAATCACCAAACTATTATATTGCATAGTCTCTTGAGAAAATACTGAGCTTGTATTAGAAACGAATCGTAAGCTTTTATCTATAGGCAAATACTCTTTTTTTTTTTTTGAAAAGAATAGGTAAATACCCTTATATTGTCATATATATACTTTAAATGAGTTACAGTTGATGAAGGCTAGTGCTAAAAGATATTTCTTAATAAAGGTGCGATGATATCTTGTAAAAGAAAACATGTTCTTGTGGGTGATTTAAAGGATATATGATAATGAAAATTTCTTGATCTAATAATTCCTTAAATAAAATATAATTTAAATTCTTTGTTTTTGTCGGATTATGAGGTGTTTTACATGGAGTCGATACCCAAATATGTATTTAAGTAAATGCAGCATAGACTAATTTCCATATGAGCCGGGAAAAAGCACAAGAGAGATAAAGTTCTACCACATAACATAAATAATTGTATTCCCAAAATTTAAACTCGAGACTACTGGTTAAATTAGGAGAGATCCTAATCATCTCACCAATGGTTAATTTAAATTCTTTATGAGTTGGGGTATGTCAATTAATTATACTACATAGGGATCCATAACTTTAAGGATTAGAAAGATAATCTTAATAGGTTAATGGTACTACTCTATCTTATGATAGATATCAATTCATGAAGAGTTATACGCAACGAATGATAGGTCACATAGTCCGACCTTCAGCTCATTATAATTTCAGAAGAGACCAGACCATGGTTGATCTTCTTTGATGGAACGTCAAGTCAATTTTAAAATTAGATTTTCAGAAAGTCAATATCTCTCTACGAATTTGGGGGGCTGATTCCTCTTTTTGAAAAATGTTATTTGAGAATAATTAACGAAAATATGGAAAACATCATTTTAATGTTGTTTAGATGTATTTATTATTTTATGAATTTAGTATTTTTTGCTTTCTTCGTTTTTTTTAGAATTAATAAAAAAGAATAACCAAACATTTTTTTTGTGTTCTTATTTTTTTGGAACAAAAAACAATTTTCAAAAATGGTAACGAAACAAGCTCGTAGTGATCCTTCTTTCTCAAGCTTTTTTACTAACACTTGTTTTGAGGGATCGATTTGAGTTTCTAATTGTAAGTGTGCATAAGAGTGCTTTGATAAAAACAAATATTATGCTAGGTTTTATGAATAATCGTTTTGGAATGAACTAATTAATCAACTCCAAGTCAAAATAACTATGATTAATTAATTAGGATCCTAATGGACTGGATTAAGTAACTCTAACGCAATTTAGGCTCAAGTCACTTTTTAGTCTTATAGAGTCTTACTTAAGAGGGGAAGGGTGTTAGGGCTTAGATTTTTGTGTTTAGGGTTTAGATTGTTCCTTATCATCTTCTATAAAGCCTCCAAAGAGAAACCCTAACCACCTTCATGGAAGAGAAAGAAAAACCCATCCTTTTTCATGCCTAGACCCATGTGAGGAGAGATTGGATGGAAGAATAATGGCTAGATGAGTTTTACAATATTTTTTACATCTTCACAAGCTTAGATCTGTTCTAGAAACATACAAGTCACAAGTATAAGTTCTATTTCTAGATCTAATACTTTTCCGATTATTTATCGTATATCATGTTAGTTGATTGATGACCACATGAAACCCCATGAATCATTTCGGAAAAACTCTTGCACACAAGGGTAGTTTTGTGGATCCCTAATCAGGCTTCTTTGATGATTAAGTCAGTTGAAATAGTTGGTTCTAGGCTTTATTGAATAAAATACTACAAAGAACAACTTGATGCTACTAACCACTCTGTCAATCACATTAACAAAAGCTATTAAATAGGCTTAGAAGAGAGATCTCATCTGTTCCACGACTCCCATAGCTATTGGCATGACTCCACTAACCATATGACCAAGAAATCATCTAACTAAAATCAGGAAAATAAAAAAATATTCTTAATAACAAAATATGCTGAAGACTCGATAAGCAAAAAAAAAAAACTGAAAAGACTTCACATAAAGGGTTGGTGTTGTAATTTTTAACACTCCCCCTCACACCAGCTTCCATCCTTTTCACCATGCCGAGTTGTTGGTAAAAACTTTCAAGCTTGTTGCTACTGAGGCCTTTTGTGAATAAATCTGCAACTTGATTTTCTGTTTTAACATGTTGCAATGCAATCTCTTCTTACAAATTCTTCTCCCTAATAAAATGATAATGCACGACATGCTTAGTTCTTGCATGAAAAATTGGATTTACCTACGCGGCTTCTTTGATAGGTTGTCCGCAATCTGAGGAGCATACTTTGTTGGTTGATGCAAGTCTTTCAATAATTGCATAAGCAGTACTCTCTTATGATACCGTAGTTTGCAGCTCAATATTACATACATTGTTGATAGAACCGCAGTTGTTTGCCTCTTACTACACCATGAAATTGCTCTTGACCCAAGCATAAAGACGCCTATAGTTGAAGGTGAATTATCATGATGCTTTGCATAGTCAGCATCACAAAAACCAGCTAGTTTGCAGTCTCCACCTTTCTTGTACAGAAGACCATAGCCAAGTGTACTCTTCATATATCTCAAAATTTGTCGAGCTGCTTCTAAATGGGGTTTCTTTAGATTTTGCATATATCAACTCATTACTCCAACTGCAGAAGAAATGTCGGGTATTTTTAAAGTTAAGTAGATCAAACTTCCCACTAGAGTTCGATACATTGTTGCATCTTCTAAATCTTTTCCTTCATGAGCACACAACTTGGTATTTACTTCCATTGGTGTTGAAATTGGCTTGCAATTAAGCATTCCAAACTTCTTCAATAAGTCTTTGGAATACTTTTCTTGATGGAGGAAGATTCCTTCTTGAGTCTAGTCAATCTCCAGACCAAGAAAGTGCTTCAATTACCCAAGCTCTTTCATTTGAAAGCGGCGATAGAGTTCTCCCTTGTTTGGAGAATTTATTCTTCACAATCTCCTATTATGATTAAATCATCCACGTATACCAAAACAACGGCTAGCTTCCCTTTATTAGCTTTAACAAATAAACTTGAATGTGCAGATGACATTGTATAACCACTATGAGTCAGAAATTCAGAAATCTTACCATACCAAGCCCTCAGTGCTTGCTTTAATCCATAGAGTGCCTTCTGAAGCTTGCACACATAATTAGGATATTCTTGACTCTAAAAACCCATTGGTTGATTCATGTAGATTTCATGATCCAACTCCCCATGCAAAAATGCATTTTTCACATCCATTTGCCATAAGTTCTAGCTTTTACTAGCTGCGAAATTAAGTAAAACTTCCTTACGATTCTGAGTTTCGCCCTTTGGACTAAACGTTTCTTCATAGTCAAGTCCATATTGTTAAGAGAACCCTCGAGCTACCAGACGAGCCTTATACCTCTCAACTGATCCATCTATGCGACACTTTATCTTAAAGACCCACTTACAGGAAATAGGCTTCACATCTTTCGGTTTTGGTACAAGCTTCCAAGTTTGGTTTTGTTCTAATGCAACAATTTCCTCTTCAATGGCTTTAGTCCATTCCCAATTCTGAAGTGCCTCTTCAAACGAGTCTGGTTCTTTTATAGAATCTATTTCTGCTACTATGGCGGCATTAGCAAATTTTGGATTTGGCTTCCTGGCTCCTGTTGATCTTCTGAGGATAGTTGGTGTGTATGCTTCACTAGGTTCACCTACTTCACCTAATTGTTGATGCACGCTAGTTTGTCAGGGACTTTGAGACACACCTTCATCATCTGCAACCTTAGATTCTCCATACCACAACTGAATTTGAGAAGATTGTAGATCATCTTTGGAAACATTTGGGTCTAGAAATACATCCTTGTTTGGGGGCCACCATGAAGATGCCTCATTGAACACCATGTTCCGAGATGTATAACATTTCCTTCTTGTAGGATCACAACATCTCTACCCTTTCCTTTGATTGTCATATCCTATAAAAATGCACCTATGACTTTTGTCTATTTTGCCCTACGTAAATGATCGAGGTAAAATACATATACACGTCAAAACTTCGAAAATAATTAACTATGGGTGTCTTGCTCCGTAATTTTTCAAAAGGTGAAAGAAAACATAACCTTTGCTGAGGAAGTCTATTAATAATGAAGGTTGTAGTTTTCATTGCTTCCGCCCAAAATTGTCTTAGAACATTCTTCGCATGAAGCATGCCGACATATTTACACTAAGTGTGTTCTTCCTTTCTTCACCCGTTTGCTATGGAGTATTAGAACATGTGAACTGACGACGTATTCGATTTTCTCGAAGGAAGTTAGAGAATTTATATGAGTTATACTCTCCTCCGTTGTTAGTGCATAGACAGCAAACTCGTTTACCAATCTCTGCTTCTGTTGTGCTTTTGAATTCTTTGAACTTTGATAGAGTTTTAGATTTTTCCTTCATAAAGAAAACCCACAAATATCTAGAAAAATCATCAATAAAAGTCACCATGTACCTCATCCCACCAATGGAGGCTTGTTTTACAGGTCCAAACATCAGTGAATTAACTCTAATGGTTCCTTTGCTTTAAATTTGGACTCTTCATCGACACTGGCGGTATTGCTTTTCCATATTGACAGCTTGCACGAGACCATATGCATTCTTACTTGAAGTGTAGGAAATTCCCTTCAACGGACTTTCTCATCATTATATCTAACTTGGGTAAGCTAACACGAGCTTAGTCTCATGTGCCACAATTCTTGTAATGCTCTAAAAATACCATAACAGTTACAGAACATGTTTAGGGTATAAAATAAAGTAAATGAAATTTTTCCGGAATTTAAATCCTAAGAACAAAAAAAATATACAACCCGGAAAGTTTATAGGAAGCCAAATAAATTTGGTAAAAATGTCAAATGAGGACCTAAGGGTCATAAATGAAGAATGTAATTGCCAAAATGTAAATGAAGTGAAATGAAATGAAAATAAAAGTGAAATGAAGTGTTAAAATGACAAAAATGAGAAAATTAGATTTAATGAGAAGGCCAAACAAGGCCTTATGAAGAATTAAGACTTAAGTCCAAATTTAGTCTTGTAAAATGCCATTTCTCACATTAGCAAAGGGAAAGAGAGAGAGAAAGGCTAGAGGCACATCCAGGTTGGGAGAAAGGAGAGGATTTGTGATTTCTTCTCCATGTAATCAAGGGACAAGTTGATCAAGAAGAATGAGGAAGAAGAAAGGAAAGAGAATCAAGATTTAAGGTATGAAAAACCAAACCCTAACCTTTTCTACTTGTGTTTGGGTTCTTCAACCCCAAATGTGGTATAAAAGTGTTCTTGGATGGTTTAGTTCAGTTTGAGGTTGTTTGCGTGTTTTGATTAGTTTGGATTGGTTTGAGGAATGGTTGTAAAAGGAAAAATGTTGGGTTTTCAAAGGAAATTTTGTCAAAATTTTGTCAAACCCCTGTTCTTCTTTTGGCTATGGATTTAGATTATAATCATCCCAAATGAAGTGATTTTTAATTGGTTAAAAAACATAAGAGATAGGGCTACAAATTTATGGAAGGTACCAGGAGAAAATTGTAGCTCAAAGGCTCCCGAATATGGGCTTAAAGGTGAGTTCGGGTAGCTCACGGGTATTCTTTGTTTTGGGTGTTGTTATGGTGTTTTGGCCATAAGTTGAGTTTCACTCATCCAAATTGAGTGATTAAAAATTCTGGGTAAAATAGACTTCTAGGGAAATAATTTACTTGAAGTGAGTGTATGCAAATTGTTACCCCAAAGTGCCCAAAAATCTGTCAAAGTGGAGCTATGTGTAAGAACAATCTGATTCTGCTTTGTAAATTGGAGTAGTCTGGATGTAAAAAGCAATAACTTGAGTTGTGGTGATCCAAATTAGATGATTCTAATTGGAGAAGAAACCTTAGAACTATAGATTCAAATTAGTAGAAGGAACCATTACCAATTTATGTAGTTAAGACTCCTAAAATTGAGAATAATAGTAGGTAACCGAGTGAGCTGGGCATACCGACCAGTTTGACATTAAAATGTTGTAACTTGAGTTTGGGTGATCCAGATGAGATGATTCCAATTCCTACTAAAAATAGACTCATAGAGCTATAATTTTCTTGAAGGAAGCATGAGCAAAATATGGCTCATGAGTCCCTAGAAAATTTTGCAAGTGAAGGAGTATTGGGTAGACATCAACCCTAACCAAAAACTTCTAGAATAACCGACTAATATGTGATTGCTATTGTATTTGAATAGGGGCTGAAGAGGAGGAAAACTTGCATTGAATTCGAGATTCCGAAGATTGGAATCAAAGCGACGATTTTTGGTTTGTTCTCAAACTCTCTCTCTATTTCTAAAATATTTGAATAATTCCAAAAATGATTTGAATTTTGGAAATGGTTGACATAGAAAGTGCATATTGATTTATGTTTTGAAATGATTGTTTAAGTGATTTGGGACAATTGCTTGTGGCTTAATTTCGTAAGAAAATTGTATGAATGTGAAAATGTTCTATTTACATACAAATGTATATATATACTATTGTAAATTGTATTAAATGATTTTAATGCCCTTAAAGAATGTTAACCGTTAGAATTAGTCGAGGATAGAGATTGGTATTTTATCTGCGATAAAATTCGAAACAAGCGTCTTATTAATGACAATAGATCCGTAGCCCAACGGGACAATATCGGTAGTGTACACCAATCGAGTACATAATTCTTTTTATATATATACCGGCCTGCAGCCCAACGGGACCGTGCCGTTGATTCGTTATCTGATACCTTTGAAGCTTTTAGGTTTAAATTGATAAGGGCAAAAATGATAATGAGATTGAAAAGAAGTGCATGATTTGTGATTTGAGATGATTTAGTGCCTATGAAATTGCATAACTTGAAATGATCAATGGTGTAATTAGATATAAATAGAAATCAATATATATATATATATATATATATATATATATATATATATATATATATATATATATATATGCATTAGTCATTTTAAAAAATTGGACAAAAAGCATTGTTTATAAACATTGCATGATTTGATTTATACTGAAATGAAGAAATTGTATAGAGTACTAAGCATGAAAATGCTTAGCGTATTGTTTATCAACGCTCCAGGTACCAAGTAAAAGTAACGGGACGAAGATCGCGAAGCGAGTCGCTTGAGTCAAACTCTGCTTGCGAATTATAAGTAAATGCTCCATCGTGCATATCATTCAATTCATGATATACGTAACTATTTTGCATTAGATTCAATGATGTAAAAGTCTTCATGAGAAGAATATATTTTTGACTCACTTTGTTTTGGATATTTATGGAATGTGTTTTAAAGAGAGGTAAACTTTATGAATATCATTTTGTAAATGTATTTGAAAAGGCATGGAATGCCAATTTGTATAAATACGTTATTCAATAACAGTTATGGGCCCTATTTGAATTAAGGAATATATATATATATATATATTCTTTTATGTCAAAGAATGTGATTAGGTCTTGATATCACATACTCATAAATAATTATGTTTTAAATGAATATTAATTATTCATATTAGAAATGGGTATATGAAATGTGTTTAAATGAACAAGTCTTTAAAAGGTAAAAGAGCGTTACAATTCTATTGTCTCATTTTTTCTCGTCTTATCTACATATGTTGTTTCTGCAGACATCACGTAGACTGACTCTACTCTTCGTCCCTTCATCATTGGCTCTTCTTGAACCTCAACGTTGCGATAAACCTTCACATCTTTAGGACCAAAAAGAACAAAATGACCAGAAGATGTTAATTATGCCACTGAAAGAAGATTCTTTTTCATGCACGGAGCATGGTAAGCATTTTGAAGTGGCACCTCAATGGGACTACATCGGGGAGGGACTCTGACCATTACTAATGTGGTATCGGCATCTTTGATTTGTTCTTTATCCACCACAGTAGCTTCCTTTTAATATTATAGCCCAGTTTTGTAGCTTCTCTTTATAACCAATCATATGGTTTGAGTAGCCTGAATCAACAATCCAATCATTCTCATAATCTATTCAGTCTGATGATGTTGTTGTGCGAGTTGTCTCTTCCTCATATGTAGCAATCAACACCTTAGCATCCCATTCTTCTTCCAGTGCAGGTACGGCGTACTCTCCACGAACCTTTTTCTTAACCCGGCCTGCTACGCCATATGACCCTTCTTGCCTAGTTGTAACATTTCCTCTCAAACTTTTTATTATAGCCATGGATCTTCGAAGTTCCCCTTGTACGAGCACTCCCTTCACTTTGATCCCTTTTTGTTTTATCCTCATTTCTCTTATATCCAACTACAATTTGCTGCTTGGAATTCCCACCTAGACACATTGGCGTGAGGTGCTTCCTCTTCACCTTTCACCGAAATTCCACCCATTTTCTTAGCCAATGCTTCTTGCCCAGCAAGCACATTCTCGAATTCAACAAGTGATGGCTAATTTTGCCATCCCTGTACTGCAACAACAAAGCCTCTGAATTATAGTCTTAAACCATGGATGATTATTCTCTTCATCCTAGTTTCCCCCGATTAGGAACTGTGGATCCAACTTAAATCCGTAGCATCTTCCTTTGTGGAGTATTGGCGATTGTCTCGTATCGTTACGCTGCGATAATAACTCGCTCTCAAGAAGCTGAAGCCTCGTGTCATTCTTCTTTGAGAAAAGACTGGCAAGCATATCCCATGCTTCTTTTGGAGTTTTGGCATCCCGAATATGCTCCAACACATCTTCTTCAACTATTGTTTTCAAGGTGAACATCGCTTTTCCTACTTTAATTTTCCATTTCCACGGCGTACCATTTGTATCTTCCGCTAGTTGCATGGAGCAGCTTAATTTACAACCTCACACAAATCTCAGCCTTGCATGTGGACATCATACATGAGCCCGAAATTGTAATTTTGATTGTTGAGTTTCTTAACACCACCGACACCTTGCAAGTCACTCATTTTGCCAAAAAAAATCAAATGGGAAAGGTTGGCTCTGATACAGAAATATTGAATAAAAAATTGGGAGAGAGATTGAATGGAAAATAAAATATACTATGAGAACAACTGGATGTTACTAACCACTCTATTAATCACATTAACAATTACATTAAATAGGCAGAAGAAGTCCATCTCTTCCACGACTCCACTATTATTGGCATGACTCCACTAACCATATGACCAAGAAATCCTCTAACTAAAATCAGGAAAATAAAAAAATATGCTGAATAACAAAACATACTGAAGACTCGATAAGCAAAAAAAAAACTGAAAAGACTTCACGTAAAGGGTTGGTATTGTCATTTTCAACAGGCTTATGCCTTGGCTCTTCTTAAAGGAATGAAATGAGAAATGATTTTCCTGTTTTGTGGTATGCAAGAATGAGCACCTCACTAGTTTTTTTTTTTTTTTTTTTTAATATGAAAGGAAATTACAAAATCGGAAACTTACCATTTACAAAGGTGATTGGATTGGAAATTTGACTGCCAATACAAAGGTGATTGGATAAAGATATTACACAACAATCTTAGGAAATTTGATCACCAAATTCAATTTTTTTTTTTATTCTATTCACTTTTGTATATAAATGTTGTAAATCACTTTA
This sequence comes from Tetrastigma voinierianum, assembly GCA_016808115.1. NCBI lineage: Eukaryota > Viridiplantae > Streptophyta > Magnoliopsida > Vitales > Vitaceae > Tetrastigma > Tetrastigma voinierianum. The sequence continues at coordinate 16,596 of JAEQBH010001497.1, forward strand.
TTAGATTCGATTATGCATTTTCTCCTATGTCCATTCCACACTTTTACTACTTGAATTAACTCTCAAGGGTGATTGCCAAATTCTTTTTATTTTTATTTTTTTACATCTTTTTACATTGCAATACACCTGGACAATCTCTAGTTCATATGAACTCTTAACCACTTGAGCTAAATCTTATTAGCCAAATTCTTAGATCTATAATTACAAAGGAAATTGAAAATACCATATTAGTCTTTTAAAGCATGAATTTCTATCCCTAATCGTTTAACTTTGATTAGGCAAGAGATTACCATGTTGGTGTACAGTAACATCTTACAAATTGGTTAAGTGGTTATGACAATTTGGGTGGCATTTGAACTTCTACACCATTGGTATTGCCTCCCTCGATCGGTAGACATTTATGGTAAAGAGTGGTTCTCGTAGATGAGAAAGATCTACAAGATCAGTGCCTATGTATTCTAATTGTTGTTAGCCTTTTTGGTCGTATTCTTTTGTTCTAAATGTGGTACATGACTTTTTGGATATTATTAGATAATCTCTTGCATTTCCAAGCCCAAAGTTCATTATATTATCCACCAGACAAGTTAGTTCATAGATTCCGTTTACGACTTTCCCTTAAGGGTTTAAACATGTAAAAACTTTGGGTCTGTTTGGTTCTTGTTTTTAAGAACTGTTCGTAAGAATAATTTTTTAAAACATAAAAAATATCATTTTGGTATTATCTAAAATTAATCATTGTTATTTGAATTTAGTGTTTTTTATGTTCTTTGTTTTCAAGAAGAAAAAGGAAACCAACGTGTTTCATTATTCTCATGTTTTTATTGTCCTTGTTTTCTTATTTATGAGAGTAAAATTTTTTTTTTAAAACTGTAACCAAACATGCTATCTAATTCTATGTTTAGTTTCTAGAAAATTTGAAAGAAAGAAGGAAGAAAAATGAAGAAAAATAAAAATATATAGTTGAAAATCAATAAATTATTTTTATTTGTACCTCCAAACTCATTGTATTTATATTTATTTTAATTCATAAATATGAAGATCATATAATTTAAAAATATATAAAATTTTAACTAATTTAATTATACTTAGCTTTTTTTTGCAAATTTTAATATAACAACCAAATAGGAGAAACTCATTTTTCTTGATATGTATATTTTTTCTTTTCTTGGTAGTTCCCGAAAACAAACACAACCTTAGAAGAAAAAATGGAAGATAAGTTTAGGGTGGTGACCAATGTTTTAAAAAGCAGGACCGGTGGTAGGTGGAAAAGTTACGGTTCATGGTTCCTTTGGTTGGGCCGTGGTTCAGCATGGTTGAACAATGACATAATAAATATATTATTTAAATTTTAAAATATATAATTAATAATTTTTAAGATATTATTTATTACTTTTTATATAAATAAAGTATTTTAAAATTTATTTTGAAAATATGTATAATGTTTAAATATGAAAACATATTAAAAATGGAATAAACTTATTTATATAAATATATATTTAATTTGTAGTAATACATAATTTTACTAACATCTAAAATAATCACAATGGCAGGACAGTGGTAGAATAGTTCCCTTGTAACTTCCCTCTCCCATGTTCGAATTCATAGGCTTGTAGTATTTGATTGAATTTTTCTTTAATTACAAGTCTTAACCCTAAGCAAAACGACGTCGTTTCGATGTAAAAAGCATCAAAACGACGTCGTTTTAACTTGAAAAACAAAATAAATAAATAAATAAATTGTGGGAGCAAACCATTCGGTTTGTTGAGAATCGGTCGGTTCACCGGTTCGACCGTCGATTCAAACGGTTCTCATTCGGTTCATTAACAACCGGTTTTTTTGCATTGAATTGGACTAGTTTTGTGGCTGATCGACAGTCGGACCAGCCAGTCCGATTTGGTTTTCAAAACATTGGTGGTGACGTTGGGCCCAACCATGGTGATTAAATATGTTTGCGTGCAACCTCATTACCTCGATTTATGGATCATCCTCCACCACCAATTTGAAACTACATCCTCTATCTAATTCTCACATTTTCCTAAATCTTACTTCCTTTCAATCCATACCAATGTTTTTAAAGGTGAGGCGTTTTCACGTCTGTGAGGTAAGGCATAAGCCTCGAGGCGTTGAGGCATAAACCTTTTGTAATATTTAATAATTAATTATAAAATTATAATTCTTGGAATATGTTAATATCTTTATAAAAATTATAAATTTTGGTAATTTTTGAAATATGTTAATTTTCATTTTTTCTAACATATAACTTTTAAATTTTCATAAAAATATAATTTATAATCAATTACAAAATTACCGCTCTTATTTTACCAAAATAACTTATTATTATGTTATTAAAACTGTTTCTAAAAACAAGTTACTAAAAATCTTCATTTTGACAAAATACTGAAAATAACAATGTGAAACCCCGGGAAAAAAAATAATAAAAAAATTATATTTTTTTCTCTAGGTTCTAATCTCCCCTCCTTAAAAATTTAGTCTGAAATTCCACACACAATCATACACAATCGCGTGTACATGCAATAGTCATTTAATATACCAAATGACTAAAAACATATCTCCTACATGTCTATGACTTGAAGGTCCATAGTGAGCAAAATCCTAGAGATCTCTATCTCACAGTCCTGACACATCTGATCAACTCTCACCCTAGTCCCTAGGGTGAAACTTACATTCAACGACTTTTTCCAAGGTCTCAATCCTTAAGCCCTATTCTCACCCCACAGATCACAGCGATGAATGTGCTCGCGATGCATAATCGAAAGCCGTATTCTTGCGGCGAGATAATAAAACTGCAGATATAATCGTAGTCTACGGCTTAGTTTGTGACATCTTAGTGATAGACATGCCTGAGTCCACTGAAGTCCCGGCTGGGTGCTGCCCTCAACCTTGACCTTGACCCGTATCACGGCTATACGGCTTTATCTACGAAATAACACATTGCATGTCGCAGCACCACAGGCGATCGCATTTCTGACCCATCTTTGGGACGGAGGAACATACTACATCTGCGCACGTCCCACTGATGACTAGGACTGTGATGTCCTAATGCTCTGGAATCTTTGCCTCCGTGGGCAATCCCGTCTCTTATGTCCAGGATGATGGCAACGGTAACATATTGCTCGGAAGTCTCGCCTTGGCCTTACAGCTTACTGACCAGCTGTTATCTGCACGAAGACCCTTTGCGAATAGAGAAGTCCTGCAGCTTCTGGCTTTCGAGCTAGAAGAAGATAGACTCTCCTTCCTTTCGCCTAGCACCCACATCCCCGGATGCTTAGGTGTGTAGCCTATCTTTCCCTCTATGTACGTAGTTGTCGACCATAGAGTCCCCCTCCGCCTCCCTCCCGAACATTGGAGGATGATGTGCTAAGCCCGAAGGTCATTTGACCCTCCACCGGCCTACATTGCACAAGCCTATGTAATCTGGCAGCTCTGTGCAAATAGCTTTGCGATGAAAGCTTGTTGGTCAGTACAGTGGCATCAGGTTATTGCCAGATCGCGATCTGCATCCGCCCTCGACTTGCCATCTGCCTGCGAGTTAGGATAGCAATTTGAGATTCTCTTCATTTATCGCGTGTGATGCGTAATGCCAAACACCCCAATAAAGAACCATTCTATTTGTAATCATGCTTATTCATTTTAGAACCCACGATTACGTTTGCCCCAACCCTAGTGTTCTGTGATTTTATTTTTTATGCACATTCTATCATGTGCATATATTCACACAACCACTGTAATACATCTCCGTGGTACATATTAGAACACCAAAACAATTAATGCACACAATGCCATGTTCTACGCATACCCACTAATCCTAGGTATTTTGGACACCTAATTCGATACTTAGTTATGACAATGTCTGCGCAGCTAGTGGATACCCCTAGAGCTTCTAGATAATCACATTAACCTCGGCTTTGAAATATTTGTGACACCCCCGATTCACGGGTGCGTTGACAACCCAATATCCCGTTGCCGTCTTATGTCGAACTTGCGTGTAATTATATAAACATGTGCCTATCGCCCTTTAGGGGAGACATTTAACATAAAACCGCAATGGCCCCATTTGATCGGAGTCCTTAAACAATCTACATTTTATACAAAAAACATGTACATGTAATAACGTTTGCTCACAAAGAGCTACATCTCAAAACAAAATGGTGTTCGGCTCTCATCCCATATGCGATTCCGTATGCGGATTCGATCGCACCTGCCGGACCTTTACTTGAAAGGGAGGGTCCACGACGGGGGTGACGAAACCCGGTGGTGACTATAATCTCCTACGGTACTCCGCCTAAGTGCACATGCAATGGTTCTGAACATTCATCTAAGTAAAATGTACACATGAATGTCATATGTCATGCATGAAATATCATCATGCCCATATCCTAGTCACTCCGCAGACTCCATTATCCAATAGTGTCGATGGGCAGCCTGGTCGATCCGGAGCTCTTATCACCTGACGATCACGGGGTGATAACCATGACCATGTGTCTTTGAAGCGATAGAACTTTTGGATCACCGGCGAGTCTTTTACACGTGTTCGATGATAAACATGACCGTGTGTCTTTTGGGCAGCGCAACTTACCCCGGATCCTGCCGCGAGGTCTTACACCCATGTTCTAGTGATAAACATGACCGTGTGTCTTCTTTGGGCAACAGAACTTTTCGGATCACATCGTGGGTCTTTTACACCCATGTTCTAGGATTTTCACCTGAGGGGGTTAACGATCCCCTTCTTGCTTCGCCGACCGCAGCGTGTTATATTTCTTTTTATGTTTTAAGCGTGAGACATTTATTGGACCGTTGTCAAATTACAACTCACTACCCATTCATCGACAATGATGATGGATGACCACACCTATGCACACACACCCATGTCATGCGATGATCGTACATGATAATCTGGTGTACATGTCATTGCTATGTCTATGTCTGATGATTACCTAACGGACATCCTAATACCATACTACATGGCCCTTACCATGGATAGTCGCGTGTCATCACGAACCCTTGCCATAAATCATGCACAAGCATGTCAATATATCGAACATAATATTAACATAGAATCATGCATGCGGTCACTATGCGACACAGTGATACTACTCAACTCATGAGGTTATGAGTTCCATATCAAATCAATCATGGAATGATCATCTTAGCTTACATAATTTCCTACAACCAACCAATGTTAATACAATAGGACACATGTATTACCATTTGCAACCATGTCGATGCTTAACTGACTAATAAACACCTCTATCTGAGCTAACCATGGCACGTCATGCCCCTCTAGGATGGCTTCTGGCAATATACATGTGCTAATAAACTGTTCACTAGCAAACACATTCTGAAACCAATATCCATTATGTACCCATATTTATGTAATTCAAACATGACACCTCTTTACCAAGATGCCACAACAATGACTTTTATGAGGATTGAAGACACAGTACCCTCCACGGGCACATGGCTAGATTTTGACTCAATGGGCTTTCGCATAGCGTCAAAGAACACCATAAGCGGAGTTCGGACGAGAAAGTTATGTAAATTAGATCAAAGTCGGAGGCAAAAAAAAAAAAAAAAAGCAGGAACAATTTTTGCGACCCTGCAACGAGGAATTTCGCACCTCTGCTAATTTTTTTTTTTTTTTTACCAATTCAGGACGGCTGATCCCAGGAGACCAAAACCAGACTAGCCATTTAATAAACTCTTAGGCGAGAAATAAACCGAGTAGGAGAAAAAAAACATAAATTAAATGTTTAAATTAAAAAAAACATAAATTACAAAGGGCATAACATAGGCCATGTTGCTTAATATGGCATTATAGCTTTTATTTACATGATATCTTGACTTTGTATATATTGAATTACTAAATTTAAAACAACCCCTAAGATTGTAACATCGGGAATGAAAAAACTTCTCTCGAAAGCGCGCTTTGGTCCTCTTCACTTTAGACTGCTAAATTTGTAGCGAGTCACTTGGGATAGTAGAGGATGACAAAGGAACATCTTCTTCATCTTCTTTTATGGAAGACTTCTTCCATCCTTCATTTTCACACAAAAGAGAGGTACATTATTGAATTATCGACTAGAGAACTTAAGTTCACCAACGAATGAGTTTTTCTTTGTTTTGTTGTTTTTGAAATCAAAACTTTGTTGTTTCAGAAATCAAAACTTTGTTTGAACGTGCTTCATAAATCAAAACATGGTTAGGGTTTTTCTAAGGGTTTTTAGGAATATTATTGTTTTCCTTCTTTTTCTATCTTTCATGAAGTCATTTGTGAGGCATAGACATACGCCTTTGCGCCTCGGCAACGCCTAAGGGAAGAAGGTGTGCGCCTTCTGTGTCCAACGCATTTATTAGGATGCCTCGAAGCTTTTTTTTAACGCTTCGCCTTAAGGCATGCCTCAGTTACACCTTTTAAAACACTGATCCATACCATCTATGTTAATATGTTTATAAAACAAATGCTAGGATTGAGTCTTATCTATAGTTTTCTACTTCTTATTGGTATAATTAGGTATTCTTTCTTATCTAATTTCCTTTCGGTCTAGCGACTCCATTAGCAAACAGTAAATTAGATAATGTCTCAATAAATAAGTTGTTTATCAATTAAAGTTTGAAAGTATGCAACATTGAGTGTTCAACATGTAAAAATTAGTAAGGTTCTTTTAGTTTTTTAGTTATTAAATATGCATAGATACAAATTACATTATTGTCTGAATCATAATCCAAATGCCAAATTTTTGTCGTATCATAATTTCGTCAGAAAAAAAAAAAAAATGCAATCCCTTCAACGCTTATTTCAACTGCTACCAAACTACGTTAAATTAAGTAGATTCCTCAAAAATGTGCCATCAACTACTACTTTAAAACAAATAAAAACTCCAAATGTTAAGCACTAATGAAGATTATTAAACAAATAAAAATAAGAACATATATGATTAAGGACACCCATATCCTCTCAATATTGCTCAAAGCTTTTGATTTGCATCTTCTTCAATCTCTCTCGTGTTCTTCTATTTTTTTTTAAACCGGGGATGTTTACGTGCACTTGGATTAATTCCTCGGTTTTACAAAATTTGACACGATTCACGAATACGACACAAATCCCATCGTTTTTCTATGTGTTTTGGATTAAGTATAATTATATTTAAGTCAAATTTGTATTGACTCGCGTAACTCGTGTAATAAACATGTTATATTCATGTCAATCTATATAATACGAAATTGACTTGAATTGACCTATTTAATTATTACGTTAATTAATATTCAACCAAGATTAATTTGTTTAATAAGTTATTTGTGTTAAAGTGATGAATTAATTATAATTCATATTAATTAAGCGAACAACATTTAAATTCAATGAGGGTATAAGCCACAAATATGGGTATGTAACTTAGTGGCACATGACCCTATAATTTTAAGGGAGCATGACATGGGTTTGGGTTGGATTCTGCAAACCAATGAAGTGAAAAAATTTTGAATACAAAGAAAGAAAAATTGACGGAGGCATATGCCCCCTTTGGACATTAATTGGGTCCACCATTAATTTATATTATTTTAAATTATCAAATAAATAAATGAGTTATTTGTGTCATGTTACTTAATTACTAATTGAATTGTGTTTGACTTTATTATTTTTGACTCGATTATTTTTCATCTCGTGTTTGGGTTAACAAATATAATAGACTAGTTGTATATTGAAAAGATCCAAACACGATATACCGACATGAATTTCCACCTTATTCTCACCCTTCCTAATAGCCCAAATATAATATCCCTCAAACTTTTACACATTAAAAAAAAAATAAAAAAAATCCATAGTCGTCATTCCACTACATTCAAAGCAGGACTTTTGCAAGATCAAGAATATGAAGTGAAATTGATTCAAAATTATGAAAACTTGTTGTCTTTCTCACACCCACAGAATCTCCTCTTTGGATATGCATTCATCCTAATATTACTAGTTGGTTCAGCTTTCAAACAATGGATTGATTGCATTATTGACGTAAATTTGTCTCAAAATAGAGTGTGAAACCTACTTTATTAAGAAGGATATGGAGAAACCCAACTAATTTTGCCTCCAAATGGGTCCAAGGGCATTGGAATTTAGTTCATTTTTCAACCTACGTGTCCGGTCTTCACCAAATGTTTGAGGGATTTAATTATTGGCATATCCAAATATGAAGCTTTAATTATTGTCATATATATACTATAGAATGAGTTATAGTTGGTGAAGGCTAGTTCACAATAAAAGGTGTCATGAGATCTTGACAGAAACATGTTCCTATAATGATTTTAAAGGATATATGATAATGAAATTTAGGAAAAACTAGATTTTTGTGTTTAAGAGTTTGGGTGTTGTTTATCATCTTCTCTAAAGGGTTTAAACCCGTGAAAATATTGGATCGATTCAATTCTTATTTTTTAAAATTGTTCTTAAGAATAATTTTTTAAAATAAAAAGAACACCATTAAATATACTCCTTGGTCATTGAATTTAATGTTTTATTTGTTATTCATGGTTTTTAACCGACGTGTTCTCCTTGTTTTTCAAAAGAAAAAACAATTTTTAAAAACTGTAACCAAACAAACTCTTTAATTCTATGTTTGGTTTCAAGAAAATTTTAGGAAAAATGTAAGGAAAGAAAATATAGGAAAGAAAAAAAATAAGAATAAAAAGAAGAAAAATAAAAATATAATTAAAATAATATATAATTTTTATTTGTACCTCCAAAATCCATTAATACTTAGTTTCATTCATAAATATGAAGATCATATAATTTAAAAATATATAAATTTTAACTAATTTTAATTATACTTGTTTCTTGTACAAATTTTAATCTAATAACCAAATATGAAAAAAGTATTTTTTTTGATTTTTTTTTTCTTTTCTTAGTATTTCCCAAGACCAAACACAACTTAGTAAATACAGAAGACAAGTTTAGGGTGGTGACTTCTAACCCAACATTGATGCCTATGATTTCAATAATTCAAACCCTATTTTTCTCTATGACTGAATCATCCTAAAATTAGGACAATTAATTTGGTTTTTTTTGTTATATTTATTCACTTTGTAATACGTTATTACAATATTTCATTCTTTAGAAAACTCGAACCAGGTCCCTTTATCTTTGCCAACCCTTTAACCACTAAACCAAGTCTCAATAGTTAAATTAGAACAATCAGTTGATTCTCAAATCCTCTCAAAATCTTACTACCCTCAATAAGTATGCTAATATGTTGATTTAAATTGCTATGATTGAGTCTTATCTATAGTTTTCTACTTTTATTTGCGTTAGGCATTCTTTCTTCCCCTGTAGCTTCATGACCCTTAATCCTTATCTAATTTCCTTTCAATGCAGCGACTAAATTTCCTTGAACAGTAAATTGGATAATGTCTCGATAAATGATTGTTTATCGATTAAAGTTTGAAAGTATCACAGTATTAGGTATTTCAACATGTAACGATTAGTAAGGTTCTTATAGTTTTTTAGTTTTTTTTTGAAGAGTAGTTTTTTAGTTATTAAAAATATGCATAGATACAAATTACATTATTGTTTGAATCATAATCCAAATGCCAAATTTTTGTCGTATCATAATTTCGTTACATAAAACAAGGAATCCCTTCATTGCTTATTTCAACTACTACCAAACTGCATATAAATGAAGTAGATCCATAAAAAATTTGACATCAACTACTATTTTATAACAAATAAAAGTCACTAATAGGGTATTAACAAATAAAAACACTGGTGTACTAACTAATATGATAAAGGACATATATCACTCTTTGTTGGGTTATGTAGATGGGTCGTTGATGTGGGATTGACCCGACTCAAGAGTCCAGACCCATGAAACACATTTCAATGATGTGTTTAAAAAGTATAATATGGAATAACACAAAAAAAATTTGTAGATCCCAAATTTTGAGGCTTAGGATTCCTTCCCTTGTGAGAGGCAATTAGGAGTGAGCGAGCTACCTCAGACTCAATAGGGCTTGGCTCGAAAAAGCTGACCGGGCTCGACTCGTGAGCTAAGCGAGCCCGAGCTTGAGCCTTAATTAGGCTTGATAAATTTCGAGACCAAGCCCCGTAGAGCAGGAGCGGTGAGCCAGTAGAGCACGGACATTAAAGCGACTATAGCCTATAGGGGGTACTAACTACTAACTATAGGGGGGTTTTAGCCTCCTCATCCAAGGTTGATGCAGTAGTGGACCATGGGAAAGAGGCACTGGGTGCTTAGGGACCCATCGATCAACGGAGCAAAGGCTTAGCTCACGGTCTCGTGACCGGGATCTGGTCTTCATGGTGCGATCCCGACTCGAGGCGCCTTGGAGTGGGAAAATGCCCAGTCATGTGTCAGGATATCGATGTAATGGATCCCTCGAGCTCACAGATCCGGTCGACATGGATGGCAAATGCGTTGAATCCTCACGGCCCAGTGAAGGAGGCGGCGGCGAAGGCGGCGGGCTCGGCGAATCCGCGGCGGTCGGTACGGGGGTTGTCACGCAGATCTCGGATCTGTGCCGGTAGCGAAAATGGTACCTGATAAGCGAAGGTGTCGGCCGGTGTATGTTCGGTGTGGATAGGCGTGAAGAAGGTGCGGTGAAAGGACGTCGAGGAAGGACATGGATGTTGGGTATGACCGTGGTACGATCGGTCGATCTGGTGTACCATCCGATTACAAATATGGGTATTGGGATACGTGAACTATATGAAATTTGAGTGGCCGTGAGGCAAACCCGGGTTTGCAGATCTTGAGGCAGGTAACGTGAGGCGAATGCACGGACCAGTGATCGATCAATTATTTGATGAACAAGGATCCAATCTTAAATTTGGGGGTATTGGGGCCCTGACTGGATCTTGTGTGGACTTAACCTGGCCCAGCGTCTAGGCGTGGGTATGGGTAAAACATCTGTGATCGTAGGGTGGGAGTTCATAGAGAAACAAAGGAGCCGACATGCGGGATTGCGAGCAGGTGAGTGTAACTTGTAGAGTGCCACCAAGTCATTCTTCAGGTATGAAAATTTGTTGGCCAGGTTCAACATGGTGCGTGGTCTGGATCTCAGTCAGCGATGGTGAAGCTATAGGTCTTGAGTATCATACTGGCTGGGTAGTCGAGAAGGAGTGGTAGCCAACTTAACCATGTCGTGATATATTGCCAAATAGTTTCTATTATTCTTGATGAGTTTGTAGCAGATCTTGTTGATATATTATTTCTTTATTTAGATGGTGGTCCAGAAACCAATCATGTTTCTTATTGATGATTTCGAGTATCTTATTTCTTCGCTCTGCAATTTCACTTGTTTTTTAATTCTATTTCATAATTTTGATTTGCAAGCTATTTCAGCGGTGGAATTCTGCGTAATCATAGAAAGGGAAACAAATGTTGAAGGAGGTGGCTTTACTTGGCTTTAACATCAATTGCTAAATCAACTAAGGTAAAACAAATCCCATAGAAAATTATTTTACAATTGATGCTATTTGTTATCGATTGATTACAAAAGTTAAAAGTATATGGTGAGCTTGAGGATTGATTACAATGCAGAGCTTGTATAGGCTCGGGATTGGGCTTGAGCTCGAGGTTAAGCTCGAGGCTCGTTCATATGGAAAGCAGGCCCTGAACTCGAAGCCCGAGCTTTTGCACACAAATCAAGCCAAGCAGACTGATTTTAAGCTCGTTCAAAGCTGGCGGCTCAATTTCCGAGCTCCTTACATAAGTGCTCAAGCCTAGCTTTCGAAATGTTCAAAGCTCGGCTCAGCTAGGCTCTTTACCAGCCCTAGAGGCAATCCCACATTGGAAGTAGACAAGGGAGAAAGGTTTCCCTTTCCCTATAAAAGGGAGTCTCTCCCCCTTGATTGGAGGGAGGAAAAAAAGAAAGAAATCATGGACTTGCTCCATCAAAAAAAGTGGGAGATCCTAATGACCCTTAATTAATTTTTTTTTTTTGAGAATAAATTAAGGCATGGGCTTATATAATTTAGGTCATATTAGTTCCTTAAGTTTATTTTTTTAAGGAGACTATTGGTCTTCCCCCACATTGAGTGGGAGGTCCTAGTTGCTCTCAAAGTTTAAAGGTTTGATTTAAAATAAAATTACCTTAGGGGGAATCTTAGCTCGGGGGCAATTTTGGAAGACGATCCAGTTTTGGAAACGAATTTCAACGATAGGTGATTGATCCGGGGAGCTACCGTCTACCGAGTATTTTTCTTGACTTTCTTTTATTCTTCTTTTATATAGTTTTTTTAATTAATTGTCTTGTATATATACTATATTAGTCATTCATTTATAGTCTTATTATTTGTATACCCTTGTAAGTATATTGTTGCTTTTTTGTTTATTTAATTAAATTAGTTGTTGATGTGTTTTTTTAAATTCAATTTATTTTTCCTTAACATATGAACTATCACCCACTCTTAATTTAATAAAATCCCCAAATTTAAAAAATAAAAATAAAATTCAAGTCCTAAATTTTTATTTCTCAATTTTTGAGTGTCCAAATTTCAAAATTCAAATTCCAAATTTCTCATTTTCTAAAATTCAAATTTTCATTTTAAAATTCCAAGTCCTTCAAATCTCAAATTTCAAATTTTCAATTTTCAATTTCAAAATTGAAAAATTCTTAATTTAAAATCAGTGGCATAATTTCAAAATTTAAGTTCATTTCCAATTTCCAATTTTAAAGTTTATAATTTCAAATTTACAAAATTCATAATTTGAAATTGACGATCAAATTTCAAATTTCCAAATCTCAATTCCAAGATTTAGTTGTCCTAGTCTTAAATTTTGAAAATTCCCAATTTCTAAAATTCAAGTCCTCAAAAATTTCAACTTCAAACTTTCAATTTTCAAAACTTCAATTTCAAACCGGTCTTCAAAAATTTCAAACACACGGTTAATTCTATAATTCCTATAAAATGGAATTTTGGAGAGTTAATTTGTGTAACATATAAATGGGCTTGGGTGGGGCCCGATATTTCATGTATCATTGTAATAAATAATTTGACATATGATTGAATGTGAATAATTTGTATTTTGTTATTGCACTAACATTGTTTCCCGATTAGTGGCGCTTCACAAAAAATCTTTATCCAGTCTGCATTTTTCTCACTCCCAACTTTGCTTGATTATTTATTTATATATGTTTTGTATCTTTTGTATTGTTATTGCTTATCTTGATGTCATTCTAGTTGATTAATTAATGCATATTTTTATTAGTTTGTTTTAGTAGAAACCCGACTTTAGGGGCTTAGAGGGTGCTACGCTTTCATCGATACCTTCAGATAGTAACCTCGCACAGGACCCTAGACTCGGTTTTGGACACGCCCTTTTCTTATCGGGGAGTCACATTTTAAGGTTTTTCTTTCTTATTTTGTTTTCCTTTTAAAATAAAACAAAATGAGTAGCGGAAACTAATGGATTTTCTAAAAACAGGTTTTCAAAATAAAAAACGAGTCTCGCATTTTTAAGTGGGAAACACATAATAACCAAAATGCGGGGTCCATAAAATGGAGACTCCACTAGGAGACTGATGAGGTCGAGCGAATCTAATTAGGGGAAAATGTTAGGAGTTTGATTGGTTGATTAATAGATACTTCTTTTTGTGCTTTTTGTGTATAGCACATTGAGAGTTTTGACTAGCTGATTATATCTTTCATATGTCTAATTGTTGTATCATTAGTATTGGTTAGTTGACTTCATCGGTCGATTCTTCTGTTCATCTTGTTATATCACTTGTTTTTTCGTTGTTTATTATATACCGCATCCATGTTCATCTTATACTCTTACTTAGATTATGTGTAGATATGGATGATATTCCTACGCTTTGCATATTTATGCATTGCGCTGACTACCTTTCCTGCGCGGTGCTTGTCGCATGTACATGTGGGGTGCACATGTATCCCCTTATCTCCAAACCTCTAGTCTCGATTGACTTTGTGTCTCTTAGTTTTGTGTTTGCAGTTGGAGACTTGTTGCTCCTTGCTTGCTCTTCGACCGAGCTAGTGACTAGGAGTAAGTTCTAGTGATGGGCTATATCCATGTTTGTGAGCATTTTGGAGGTGGTCGACATATTGATGCTGAGGAGTCCGATCTTCAAAGACTTGTATAGCCCAGAGTTAGATTTTAGGATACTTTTGTGACCGGTGTGCCTTTTTTGGTTTAGATGTCATTTAGGTTTTTCGGATGCACCCACACATACACTGTACACTTAGTTTATTCTGGCGTTGAGTAGTGAGCCTTTACCATGGGCGCTAGAGTGTTGAGGAAGTGCATGTGTGGAGTTGATGACCACCTTGCATTGAAGCGTCTCGCCTCTTCGGAGACGTGTAGGAGGTTGTGTACCACTGGAGGGTACAATCGCTCCTGCTAGGGACCCCTTTAAAAGGCTACCAACCCTTGTCTTTTTAGAGCCACCATTAACCTTCTAGGTTGAGTTTAGATCCTACTGATTAGGACTCCCATCCTACACGTGGGTGCATCTGTGAGCCTTTAGGGCCTGTTTTGTCATGATATGGATCCAGATTCCTCTATTTTGGTTTCCTCTTTAGAGATTATCACAGGTGTCCCGGAGTATTGAGCTTCAGTGGGGCAATTTTGTGCATAGTGATGGATTGCTTATTTTAGTACATTATAAGCGGCGATTCTTTTTTGGTTCGACATGGACTCCGCTGTTGTTTCGATTACTTTGAGTTCAACGACCTATCTTTGGGACCATCTTCATGGGTTAGAGTTGAGGGTAGGTGATCTCGTGCATCGAATCGAGATAGTGTGGATCCGCATGCAGTGGTGTGGCCCAGTTGATGTCATTCGCTGCGCTCCAGGATACAATACATGGCCTCAGTCAGAGGATTGATCGACAGAAAGCCCCACATCTTTCAGCACAGAAGGATAGTCAGTTTGACATGGGGGCACCACCTCCACCTTCACCTTCATTGATGGCTTTCGGATGGCACGTGCCTATCCCTGGGGCACTCTGTCATCAGGAGGTTTCTGAGGTGATCGGCTACATGTGACTATTCAGTTCAATTTATTGGTGCTTCGATGATGCTTATCTGAGAGAGTAGACGGTCTTAGGCAGTTGAGAGTTCACGCGAAGGTATGGATGTGTGGGATGGATTTGATAGTGCACAATGACCTCACTCACGCCTAAATTTGGATGCACGACATGGAGGCGGTATCACGAGGCACAGGATGTCGCGTACTCATTTGAGGATATGGTCGGAGTTGATGAGGGCATGGGTTTGGACGAGGCTCAATTGATCATACATTTCCCTTGTCCTGCGCGGTGTAGGCGTAGAAATTTGGTTTGCCACCTTGGATGCCCTTGTGATGACTTAGGAAGAATCTTGCCCATGAGTTTATCAAGCGGGTTCTCTTCGACCTTTGTCCATAGATATCCTTAGGAGAGATTTTGAGGCTATGAGGCAGGGAGCTCATGAGACTGCTATATCATTCATCTCCCATTGGAGGAGAAGGTTATTTAGATGATTGATCGTCCATGAGAGAGAGAGCAAATTAGCATGATCATGAGGAGTTTACAGCTCAGTTATGCTAGACATCTTATGGGTGTACCGATTATGGATTACAGAGCTTTGATAGAGGCATTGTGGTATCGGATGGTATGACGCGCAGTTTATGAGTCGAGATTCTTCCTCTTCGATAGTAAGGGAAGAAAGCCATTTGGATCATATAGACGAGGAGGTAAGGCCATGATTCCTTTAGACATGGGGCACGGGCCTCGGTATGCATCTATCACGGCGCCTGCGGGACTTCCTACGCCCGAGTTCGATTCAATGGAGCCTTCCCTTACCACCTTGTTGCTTAGGCTACCGGCTCCATATACTCCACCACACCTTTGTTTCTGGCACGGGTTGTGGAGAGACCTGTGCTCATCTTAGACCCCCAAGCGCCCACAGTTCCTGCAGTGACCTAAATAGCTCGGGCCTTTCGCCGCTAGGCATGCCTTTGGGTGAGTCTTACAGGACGTGATGACCTCTTGGATTGCTTAGTCCATTAGCACCAAGGCCATTACCGCAGGTTGTTCACCCTCATTTTCGGATGGACCTACATTGTACTTATCATCAAGGCCCTGGACATACTACAGATCAGTGCACTACTTTGAGACACATTGTTCAAGACGTTTGACGGTATTGTCTGCAGTTAGACGACCTAGCGTGGATTCTAACCCGCACCGGCTTACTTACATGTGGTTCCTCCTCCAGTGGGAGGTATTCATTCCATTGATTTTGTTGAGTGCGAGGATCGCGTCCATATGATGTCATACCTGGATGATGTCGAGAGGTCGGGCCGCTAGCATTTGATGATGGTTATGGCGGTATTAAGTTCATGGGGTGTTTTCGAGCCGTGATTCACTCACATGTCGTTTCGGCGCCGGGCATTACTCCAGTTTGGATCCCCACACCGAGGCCAGTGACTTTGCCTTATTATAGTGTTCAGACTCCTTTTATTTTGACTCCACACCGAGGGACAGTTGATACACTAGAGATCTAGTATGTTATCAGAGGAGGTAGAGTGGTCAGACAGTAGCCTCCAGTTCCATCTCGGCCCATAGATCCCGATACTACTAGAGATGAGACAGTGAGAGAGGATGATGAGATCATCAAGCAGCTACTGAGTACACATGCTCGTATCTCTGTTAGAGTTTGTGCTTCCTCATACCCGTAGAGACTTTGATTTAGGGCTCTGTACAGGATTCGATTGGCCTGACCACATCGCGAGGAGGCCACAGTCCATGCTCCCGCGATTTGAATTGAGCCAATTGCATCGTTTTCTCTGAGGATGACTTACCTTTGGAGGGTTCAAACCATACTTGACCTTTGCATATATCAGTTGGTTGTTTAGGTCGTCGTGTTCATCTTGTCTCATAGATAATGGATCGCCTAAATACCATGTCCACCCTTACTACAATTGCTCTAGGATATGGGCCCACAAATTTTGAGCCATCTACATAGACAGTGAAAGCTTATGACAGTACTCGTAGAGAGGTGATGGGCCTTGACTCTTGAGCTGATGATTGGGCCAGTCGTTTTTCAAGTTCTGTTTCAGATTTTGAGGATCCCTGTATCCTTTAACCTACTCTTAGGCCACCCATGGATTCATAGTGCTGGCGCTATCCCATCTTCCCTTCATTTGTAGGTAAAGTTCATTCATGATGGTCAAGTGATCACTATTTCATACGGGAGGGCACATTGAAACAGCGGTATTGGAGATTAGCCATGGGGGTGATGATTTGCTTATGATCAGATTCGCTTTTGATGAGATACAGATCGTGGAGTCGGGGGATTTTGTCAGAGATTCAGTACCTATGTCATTTGATCAGCATAGCAGCACGGTCGTTTTGGACATGATGAGGAGCATGTCGTATATGCCTGGTTTGGGTTTAGGGCGTCGTCAGATGGCCGTAGCGAATTTATCACAGTTTTGGACCACGACCCACCCTTTGGTTTAGGATTTGCACTCATAGAGGCAGATTTTCGATGCATAGCGCCATTGCGCGAGGAGAGGTCGGATCGACTTCATCACATTCCATTTGACTATCCTCTTGATCTTATAGTTTGAGGTTGGTGACTATTTTGTAGGGCTTGAGCCATTATTGCATCAGATGGATCGATTGATGAGCCTCTTGATATCCAACATGTTAAAACGCATCGACTTTTCCACGGCTTTAGTTGCGTGGTGGGGCTCCTGACACTTCTACCACCTTGATCGCTCCTCCTTCCCTTGGGCGGTCTAGTGTGCTCACTATGTGCTTTCCTGATGAGATTGTTGGTTATGGGGGTATTGATGGGGTTATGTTGTCTGACGATTATGATGAGGAGCTGCTGCGAGATGGTTGGTGGTCGGCCAGAGCGGTCTGCCTCGATTATTTTAAAATTGTGCTTGCTTTGAGAGATGATGAGGTCTCCTCTTACTCAGGATGATGATCACGAACTCTGGATGATCTATTGTGTTGATATTGCATCTCACGATATTCTAGGACATGTTATTAGAGTCGATCACGTGGACCACCACTTTCTTTTGATGTTTTATCAGGTTGTCTCACGTTCGATCGATGTACTTGCCTTTTCATCTATGGATTTGAGCATTTTGGTATTCACATCTCTTTTATTGATGATATTAATGCATGTGCACTACCCACATCATAGATTCATGATATTGATGATGAGCCTTTGCATCTTTGATTTGATGATAGCCTCGTCGACTCGATCATAAGCTTTATTGATGGCCAGTTCCACCTCCTTTTGATGACCTTGGACAATTGACCTTGGTACTGACGGAGTTGACCTAGAGATGAGGATCGGTACCACTTTGTCTACAGATGAGAGGGATAGTTTGTTCAGGTTACTCAGATCATAATTGGATGTTTTTGTGTGGTCATATGAGGACATGCCAGGCCTTGACCCTTCTATAGTTCAACATCATCTACCACTTGTGCCACATGTTAGATCGGTTAAGCAAAAATTGAGGCGATTACACCCTCGATGGAGTTTATAGGTGAAAGAGGAGATTCAAAAGCAACTTAGTGTTGGCTTCATATCAGTGGTCCAATACCCTGAGTGGCTGGCTAATGTTGTCCCTGTTCCCAAAAAGGAAGGCAAGGTTAGAGTTTGTGTGGACTTTAGAAATCTTAACAAGGCTAGCCCCAAGGATGAATTTCCTCTCCCACATATTGACATGCTGGTTGATAGTCTTTGCGGGGCATGCGTGTTGTCTTTTATGGATGGATTCTGGATTATGTCCAGTTATGATGGCTCCAGGATGAGGAAGACATCTTTTATCGTTGAGTGGGGCACCTACTGTTATAGAGTCATCGTTTAGAATTTGAAAAACCTTGGAGTGCTACTGATAGAGCGGCTACTACATTGATTCATGACGTAATGCACGAAGGGGATGTTGAGGTCTATGTAGATGATGATTGTGAAGTCAGTGATAGGGCGGATCACTAGGCAACTCGCTTTTTCCCGGAGGATCGGATGCTTTAGATTGAGGCCCAGATCGAAGTGCACTTTTGGGTGACTTAGGAAGCTCTTGGGCTACGTGATTAGCGAGAGGAGGTAGGGCGGATCTTTGATAAGATCGAGCTATCCTTGGCATGTCCTCCACCATAGACCGGGGCGAGATCGGGGTTTCTTAAGGTAGGTTGCAATATATTAAGCGGGTTTGTTGTTAGGCGACGGATACTTGTGAGGCCTATCTTGGGCTTATGAGGAAGAAACAACCTAAGGTTTGGGATGATTAGTGCCAACAGGCATTTGAGCGGATTAGAGAGTATTTGATTTCCCCTCTTGTTTTGGTACCTCCCATGCCTAGACGACCTCTCTTGTTATATTTGTCAGTTTCAGATGTCACTTTAAGGTGCATGCTAGCCCAGCTTGATGATTCTGATAGGGAGTGAGCTATCTATTATCTGAGTAAGAGAATGTTGGAGTATGAGACGACGTACATTATGATTGAGTGCTTCTGCTTAGCTTTGGTTCCGGCCACTCGGAGATTGAGACATTACATGACAGAGTATTCCGTGCAGCTTGTTTCTCGTTTAGATCCTTTGAGATATCTATTTGACAGACCAGTTTTGACGAGCAGACTTATGAGATGGCTTGCATGCGCAGCAGAGTTTGATGTGATGTCGCACCAAAAGTCTATAAAAAGTGTGTTAGCGGTCGTGGCCTCTTCCGAGTTCGCGGCCGATGAGTGATTGAGGTAGTGATTTCCCGGTTCAGAGAGATCTGTTAAAAGGGTGACTGATTTGTCACAGTTGGTGGCGTGTACTTTGATGGTCACGGTAGCATTGGATGGACGGTGTTCTGTGATTTCTCCGTGATCATATCAGATTAGTTCGTTTGGCCTTTGCGGATCGTTGTCGGCCACGTTAACATTGTTGATGAGGCATGTATCATTGGGTTCAGGCTGCGCCGAGCTCGAGTTAGAAGGATGGAGATATTCGGTGATTCTAATCTAGTGATTAGACAAATCCAGGGTGATTGGAAGACCAGAGATGTGAATCTATACCATATCATGCTTATTTAGAGTTACTAATAGGGGGATTTGATGACTTGAGCTACACTCACCTACCTAGAGCGCAAAATCAGTTCGCCGATGCTCTGGCTACTTTGGCTTCCATGATTGACATTCCTGAAGATGTGGTAGTTCGCCCCCTGTTCGTTGAGACTAGAAGTGTTCCTGCTTATTGTTGCTTAATTGACGAGTCGGGGTTTGATGATGAGTGAGTGGTATCATGATATTTATCGGTTTCTTAGATATGGCACATACCTTGAGAATTCGTGACTGACGAGACAGAGCTTTGAGAGGTTGGCCGCCCGCTTTGTGATACATGGAGAGACCTTTATATAGGCGTATAAGCGTGGTGTGTTATTGGTATGCTTAGATCGAGATTCAAATGATCGGAGGCGGTAAGAGAGAGAGTCCATCTTGGGAGTTTATGGGCCTACGTGGGAGGACATATGTTGGCTCGTAAGATTATGAGGGCCCAGCTATTTTGGTTGACCATTGAGGCGAGGTTGTTGTCGGTTTGTTGAAGGCGTCTGAGTGTCAGATGCATGGAGATCTCATACACGTTCCACCATCAGAGTTGCATGCATTGACCTCACCTTAGCCGTTTTCAGTCTGGGGCATAGATATTATTGGGAAGATTTCATCGAAGTCTTCTAGTGGTCATGAGTTCATTCTAGTCGCTATTGATTATTTCACGAAGTGGGTAGAGGCCACTTCTTATGCAAAGCTAAATGCGACCAAGGTGGCCACCTTTATCATATCGCACATTATCTGTAGATATGGGGTTCCTCATGAGTTGATATCGGATAGAGGTGTGCATTTCAGGGGTGAGGTTGACTGCTATTACGGAGATATGGCATCGACATCACGGATCGTCTGGCATTATGGGCGCGGACAAATGGAGCTTGATAAGAGGCGCGAACAAAGAATATTAAGAGGATTACAGTGAATGATTGAGACTACCGGGGCGGTCAGAAGCTGCTTCGCATTATGGGCGTGCTTCACACTCCTTCGCATTTCTACAGAGCCACCGCCTCTCTAGTTTATAGCATGGAGGCAGTTTTGCAGATTAAGATAGAATTGGCTCCTTGAGGAGTAGCCCTCGGCTTGTGATTTCGGAGGCGGAGTGGGTTGATCACAATTTGATCGGCTTAGCACATTAGATGAGGAGGAGATTGAGAGTTGTTGACCATATTCGGCTACAAGGAAGATGGCGCTTTCAAAAGCGTGTCAAGCTAGACCCTTTGCGGCGATTTGGTTTTGAGTCCTCGGAGGATTAGTCACGAGCCACTGAAGTTTAAACCCAACTGAAGCGGACCTTACATTGTTAGAGAGTTGAACCCAGAGGGGGCTGCATGGTTGATGGACTTAAATGGAAACCAATTCTCGGAACCAACCAATGTGGATCAGTAGTTTACGTTTGAGACCTTGGTCGCGAGGATGGGTGGCCATCATTTCGGTTAGCCATGTATATCTTGTTACTCACTTTTTGCAGTTGCTAGCTTATTGTGCCTCACGCATGCATTTTGGCCTATTTTCCTCATATAATACTTGACCTTTTCATACACAGGATAGGGGCCCTCTGGCGTGTGTGGATGCCTTAGGGATCTTCTGAGTTATGGACACATTGACATGTTCTTTATATCGCCTTACCACATTCACTTCCTTGTATCCGTTCCATTTCATAATTTCTATGTTTTCACCACTTTCTTTTTATTTGACTTCTTGTTCTATCTCATTCTTTCCCACTTCGATTGGTGATCTACTCATTTTATTGCATGGGGGTTTGTCATGTCATTCCTTTACTCATTCCATCAACATTTATTCAAAGACTTTTAGTTTGAGAGGCTTATGTCATTTCATTGGAGTTGTTTTATTGTACCTTCGAGCTTGGACATATGTTCATATATTGCCATATTGGTTTGTCTCTCATTGTTTCATTCAGTCAATGCACAAAAAAAAAACAAAAAAACAAAAAAACAAAACAAAACAAATGTGCACGTATATGTATTCAGTATAAGTATTCCTTGAGTTCGTATGTGGATTTATGAGGATCATTGTCTTTAGTGTATGAATTACTTGTGGGAGTTCGAATGTGGGTTTCTCGAGATCCTAGTATCATGTGCTTTGAGATTTTATTAGTGGTATATGAGATGACCGATCCTCTCCTAAGGGCTCCAAGTCAGTGTCCTTATTCATCGTCGATTTAAGCGACGACATGTATTATCATAAGGTGATTTGGGGTAGATTCATCATATCATCATCGGTGCTGCATGCGTAATTTATCTTTCGACTTCATACCTCTCATTTCCACATTTATCACCCTCATATTATGTTTATTGATTTCCAAGTTTGATGTTCCCTCACATCCTTTTCCTCTTACCTATCCCACCACATATTTACACTTTTGCATCCACATCGGTATTGTAGTACTTCCATTGGATGTTCTTGTGTCCATAGCTCATAAAACTTATGCATGTAAATTCCACACCACGAGGGCATGGGGTTGATCATTGGAGTGTTTGAGCCTAGTTTCCCTTCATTTCTTTACCTTATCACTAAGCCTACGTACGGTTCGGTGTCATTAAGACCACCATAAGACCATGGGATTTAATGTTTTCTTTGACGAGAATCGAGCTTTGATAGTGTTGAGACTTGGTCGATATCTGGACATTGTTATGTGGCTTTTTCTAGGAGATGCCTTGCTAGCATTGGGATCCATCTCTAGTTGCGGTTCTAGATGACCTGAGATTGCCTTTTGTTATTAGGGGATGCAGAGATTTAGACTGATTTCTCGACATGTCGTACTGGGGCATACCCTTTATCTGTCAGGATCATTTGGATGTGTTTGTTTGTGTAGACAGATTCTTGCTGAGATGTCGAGCCATATTTTGATATTTGGGGGTTTCACCACATCTCCATTGGATGACATACATGTCATACTTGGGGCCTGACCCTTATCTAGCTAGGATCCTTGAGAATTTGTTTGGTTGTGCATACAGGAATTGTTATCGAGAGGATGAGACTTGTTATGAGGTACGGGATTTCATCATATTTTGATAGATGCCACCTTTGGGGCATATCCTTATCTTCGAGATCGTTTAGGTGGTGGTTGTCAGAACGGTTCTTGCTCGGATATGAGCCATTTGTTATGACATTTTTGGACTTCATCATGTTTCTGTTGGATGTCATACTAGGGCATACCCCTCTAACTTCTCCTTTCCTATCTTCACATCAGACGTTCAAACTTCGTCTTCTGCATATTAAACATTTAGACTTCACTTTCATATGGATCAGATGTTCAGACTTCATCTGCATCACATTCGCTATCTGATAGATTAGACGTTCCGGACCGTCTTACTGCATGCCTCCAGGCATTGGACTTACATGCCTGAATCGGATGTTGAGACTTCATACGTATCATTTGCTAGCGCCTGGCCAGATCGAGGCGTTGAGACTTAGTCTTACGCCTTTGGTGTTGAGACTTAGCCTTAGTATGGATTGGATGTTGAGCGTCATCTAGCATCCACATTTGCTTCTTCAGTGTCGAGCGTTCAGACCGTCTTGCGTATGAGGCGTTCGCACTTCTCCTTCATATGGATCGAGATGTTGTTCATTTGCATCACATTCGCTATGCGGCGGAGCGTTGAACCACGTCTTTTTTGCATATCGACGTTGGACTTAGCTATATGGATCGGATGTTAGACTTCATCACATGTCATTTGCTAACATGATTAGACTTTGAGACTTTATCTTACGCATATCGGGCGTTTAGACTTACGTGGCGTTTGAAGCCGCCTTTGTGTTTCTTCGTTTCGGGCGGTTGTTCGAATGCCTTCACCATAGTTCAGAATCTCAGATTTCATCTTTATCAGATATATATATATCGCTACCAATATTCATGATTGTTATCATCGCACACTTTGATCACATGGTTTGTTTCGGTTGTCGTACTCTCTGCTTGCTAGCTCATGAGTTTCTTCATGACGGGTGTTGATCGCTATACAGTATACATGACCATTCTAGTACCCATGTTGGTAGACTTATTTCGTTCAAATTTTGATGCGGGTTTCACCTTTGAGGATATCTTAGATGGAGGTTAGATCTATATCGTAGGCGGGGTATAAGTTATACATTTTTTGGTATCCGCATGGGGTGTCTACAGGGCCCTCTTGTCTTTCTTTAGGGTCCCTCTTTGACCATACAAGTCTCTTTTTTTCCATGAGAGTTATTCTTGTTTAGCTCCTTTCACCGTTCGTTTGCCATTGTTCATGTTAGTTACACTCATGAACTCTGTCGAAGAGGCGTGTTGTGGTAGAATTTTGAGGCTTAAGTTCCTTCGGCAATCTCACATTGGAAGTAGACAAGGAGAGGAGTCTCCTTCCCACATAAAGGGAGCCTCTCCTCCTTGATGGAGAAAGAAAAGAAACCATGGGCACTCCGCGAAAAAATTAGGAGACATAATAGCTCTTAATTAAATTTGTTTTATTTTTTTGGAGAATAAATTAAGACATGAGTTTATATAATTTAGGCCCTATTAGTTCCTTAGGTTTATTTTTTTAAGGAGACTATGTGTCTTATACGCATTGAGTGGGAGATTATAGTTAGTCTCAAAATTTAAAAGTTGGTTAAAATAAGATTATTTGGGAAATCTTGGTTCAGAGCAATTTGACGATCTGACTTTTAGAGGCAATTTCGACTTGAGCGATTCAGTCCGAGAGGGAGCTACCGTCTATCAGTATTTTCTTGACTTTTTTTGTGTACTTTATATAAATTTTTTAATTAATTATGTGTATCTTATATTGAGTAAATTTAGAATTATAGTGCGTATTTTATTTTCGCACTAAAATTATATTGTTTAACTTTATTTATTTAATTAAATTGGTTAATTGAGTGTATTTTTTTTCCAATTCAATTTATTTTCCTTAACATATAAACTATCACCTACCTTAATTTAATAAAATCCCAAATTTAAAATAAATAAATTCAAGTCCTAAATTTTATTTCTCAATTTTTGAGTGTCCAAATTTCATAATTTAAATTCCAAATTTCTCATTTTCTAAAATTCAAATTTTCAATTTTAAAATTCAAGTCATTCTAATCTCAAATTTCAAATTTTCAATGTTTCAATTTCAAAATTGCAAATTCCTAATTTCAAAAATCAAGTTTCATAATTTCAAAATTCAAGTTCCACAATTTCCAATTTCCAATTTTAAAGTTTATAATTTCAAATTTATAAAATTCATAATTTCAAAATTCCAAAATCCGATTTCAAATTTCAAAATCTCAATTCTAAGATTTAGTTGTCGCAGTCTTACGTGTTGAAAATTCTCGATTTACAAAGTCCAGTATCAAAGAATTCCAAGCTTGGCTGATTTTAAAGCGATTTCAAATCGGTCTTCAAAAATTTCAAACAGGGTTAATTCTATAAATTAACATAAAATGGAATATTGGAGAGTTAATTTGTGTAACGTATAAAAATGGGTTTTAGAGTGGGGGCACGATATTAAGTATATCATTTTAATAAATAATTTGACATATGATTGAATGTGAATAGTTTGTATTTTGTTATTCTTATTTAACATTGTTTTAAATTGATAGCAACTACAATATATAAGTAAATTGCGAATTTTCATATGTGACTTTCTTGATTATTTGTTATATATACTATATGTTTTTATATTGTTATTTCTTATATTTGATTATTATTGATTGATTAGTCAAAAATATATTTTTTAATTTATTTAAAGTGAGACCAGAAACTCAAGGGCTTAGAGGGTGATAAAGCTGTGTCTTAATAAGATAAGTAACTTTGACCACGAACCTGAAGCTGAGTTTCAGGAGGCCTTGCATTTTAACATCGGGAGTGGCATTTAAAGTTTTTAACTGCTTTATTTTGTTTTCCTTTTAAAATAAAAGCAAAACAATTGTTTATTTCCAGACATTAAACGGTTTCAGTGTCTTTAAATAAGTCCACAATATATCAAAACTCTTCCTGACATTCTTTTTCATTTCAACCATAGATTTAAAGGTGTTGGAATTGTGAAACACCAACCCAGGTTCTAGCAATCCGAGTCTTTCTTAAAGCATTGAAGACATATTTTCAGATCCAGATCATTCTAAGTAAGTACCCGCTTTTGCTCCTCAAATAGTTAACATTCTCAATGCTGTCCAAAGCTTTTGATTTGAATCTATTCTTCATCTTTTTTATTTTTAAAGTAGGGATGTTCCAGACCAATTTACACACTTCATGAATTATTTCTTACAATATTAGATATAATGTGCTTCACATTTTACACATTCGAGGATCAATCCAAATAAAAAAATAAAAACCATAGTCGTCATTCAACTATACATTCAAATGGGGACTTTGGTGAAGAAAGAATAAGTGAAATTGATTCAGAAGGCATGAAAACCTGTCGTCTTCCTATCACCACCCACAGAATATCCTCTTTGAAAATTAATTCGTCCTAAGATTACTTGTTGGCCCAGCTTTCCAACAATGGATTGATTGCATTATTGACGTAAATTGTCTCCAAATAGAGTGTGAAACCACTTTATTAAGAAGTGTGGAGAACGCTAAATTTGCCTCAAATGGGTTATTTTTGGAATTTAGTTCATTTTCAACCTACTTGTCCATTGAGTGACCCAAATGTTTGAAAGGATTTAATTATTGGGATATCCAAATATCAAGCTTTAATTATTTTCATTAAGAAATTACAATCAACTTTGGCATCTGTCATTTCTATTGTTATCCCATTCTTTTTTCCTTCAATCACGCTCACTTTTTTGTCCTCTCCTTTATGATGCCCACCACACAGGCAAACAAATCATTTCATGTATTCACTTCACCTTTTAGATAAAAAGGTTTTGAAAACATTTTAAAAAAATTAAAAAGAAAAAGGTAGGAATAAAAAGCAGAAAAGGGAGTAAAAGCTAACCAAAAAATATCCTTTTTTTTTTTATTATTATTCACAATTTTATAAAACTACTAAATAAAGTTTATACATTTATGAGTAAAGCACTAAGTTCTTTATTATGTATATTCTTGAATAAATTATACTGGTACTGTTTGAACTTTTATAATAATTACATAAAATTATTAAAATTTAGTACATTGGATGTGACATATTGCTCTCGTACTTGAATATCCATGCTAATAATGTTTTAAGGAGAAAACTTAAATATAGATAAGTTAAATCGCTTGTCATCAACCGTCACTTTTTTGATAGATTATCAACCATCATTCTAATTTTATAGATGCATTAATAAATACAATTGACTTCAAATGTGTATTATGTTTTTAATGAAATGTACTAAATATTCCAACTTAGAGTCAAATTCTTAACTATTGTTTGACGTTAAGAAGCAATTGGAATTTTTTCTTACTTGGTTTCTATATAGAACTTAAAAAACTAAATAATTAATATTATTAGAGGTGGTTTGTTTGTTTTTTGTGATGTTTATTCTAATAGAAGTATTAAAAAAGAAATTAAGAAAAACTAATATGAGAAAAATTCTCTAGCATATTTAAAAAAACAGCATTTTAGTTTTTATTAAAGAGTGATAATAAATTATGGAAAGGAGAAGAATAAACAATTCAAAGTTTGAAATCAAATTACTTTCATTAAAAAGCTAAAAGAAAAACATCATTCTAACATTTACCATTATAAAGTAAAAATACCGTTCTTAAAATAAGGTTCTAATCCCGTATATTAGTATAAAATTTTGTTAAATTAAAAACCAGCATACATAATTCTCATGCCAAACATTCTTAAACTAAAATATTTTTTGAAAAAAATGAGTTAAATTTAAGAAATTATATAAGTACATAAGTTTTTTTTTTTGAAAAAGTTTTTGACCTTTTAGAAGTTAAATCAAAAATCATTTGATGAACTTGCAACTTCTAGTAAAGCCCTTGTTAAAAAAGAAAACTTTATATGAAAGGCTTTCTTCCAAACAATTATGGGACTTCCATAAATCAAACTATAAAAGATTTTTCATTTAAATTAAAATTAAGCTCCACATATTCTCATAATGAGCTTATTCTTAAACTAAAATATTTTTGAAAAATGAGTTATTTAAAAATTATATATAAGTACAATTTTTTTTTTTTTTGAAAAGTTTTGACCTTTTAAAGTTCATCCAAAATCATTTAATGTTTTAATTTCTAGTAAAGTCCTTGTTAAAAAAAAAGACTTTATATGAAAGACTTTCTTCCAAACAATTATGGGACTTCCATAAATCAAACTACAACCTCTAGTAAAGTCCATGTAGAAAAATAAAAAGAGGGTCACTAATCATGGAAGAGTTTCTTCCAAAGAATTTCAATTTTGTTTCAAAGCTAAAACATTTATTAAATGCAACCCAAAATCGCCTCAAAGTATATTTCTCTTGTCTCCATGCATAAATCCACCATTAATACTACACATTCATTTGAGATCCCCTACCATGTGATTTCACTCCATTTCCAAGTGCATGACCCCACAAAATGCCTCACAACCCATGTGAATCCTGCCTTATATCTACCCCCTCCTCATCCCCCCATTACCTCTCAAACATCCCATAAGTCTCTCTTTCTCTCTCTCTCATCATTGCCATTTACCACCCCTCAAATGGGCAAAAACATAGGGTTCTTACTGGCCTTTACAGGCCTTGTTCTCATCAGCTCAGCAGCAGGGGCAGATTGGACAGAATGGAGCATTTTGTGGCCATGGAAGGACAACAGTGGGAAGGCTTGAGTTCTGTGAGTTGGAGGATCAATGTGGAGCTCAACAACATCAAGGGGTTTGATGTTGTGCCCCAAGAATGTGTGGCGTTTGTGGGCAAATACATGACTTCTTCTCAGTATAAGGCTGATATTGAGAGGGCAATTGAAGAGAGTGTGCTTTATCTAAATGGGGGTTGTTGCAGTTTGAAGGAGTGATGATAGTAGATGTGGATGCTTTGACATTGATGACACCCTTGTTTCTATTGTGCCTTACTATAAGAAGCACCATTTTGGGTATGTTCTTCTATCCTTCTTCTTGAACACTGAATGATCACTCCATTTTAGTCTATTTTTTGTCATTCATGGGAATAGAGATCATGAATCTTTGTTTTGTTGATCTCTCATTCTCATCTATCCACTATTGCTGTATTGCCAAACATGGCTAATGTTTTCCTATTGAAATGATCTTGCCTCTAGATATGAAAATATGAACCTAGTCAGATCCAGTTGGCCCCCAAAAAAAAAAAAAAGTTGCTTGATCAGTCAGTAGATTGATTAATGATGGGTCTTCCCAGTCTGGGCTGTCCCAAGCCCATGGCAAGTGGAATCCAATGATTTGGGCTCAGGGCCCACTATCCTATCATTTGATAAAATGGGCCAAACATTTGGGCCTGCTCTGTAGTACTGTAGGAGGTCTCATGTGGTTGGGCATCTACAATTTGTCTTCTTAATTGAATATAGGAATGTGAATTCTTTCATTCAAATAGGATTTGTTTTTTCTTTTCACTTCTATTTGTGTTGTAGATCATTGGCATGTGTGCTCTTACAGGATTCAAGCTCCAGATCTCCTCTGCCACTTCATCCATGCCACTTTACCACTTGAGAGTGGTCTCCATTCAAATATGATGATTATATATGCAGTGTAATTTAATTAAAAAATACATTTAATTTAATCAAAATAGTGAATGGTATTATTTGAATCATTAGACAATTTTAGTTTTGTGTGTATGTAATGAATGATAGGGAGAGAGTTAAATATGACATCCTTGGAAGAATGGTTGAAGAAAATAAGGGCTTCAGCCTTAGGGAGACACTGAGATTCTTCAATGAAATCAGAGGAAGAGGGTTTAAGATCTTCTTGATATCTTCAGAAGAATCGCAGAATCCCTTTCTGCTGATAACCTCATTAAAGTTGGATACCATGGTTGGACCAATCTCATTTTAAGATACACCTCATTTTAAGAAACCTCAATATCATTATTCATCTATTTACATTCTCATCAAATTAAGTAGATTTAATATTTATTTTAATAATTTTAAATAATAAATTTATTTATTAAACATTCATATTCAAATAAATAATACATGTGAGATTATGGATGTAAAGAGATTATTTGAGTATTAAGTTTTTTACTCATATACATTTAATTGATTTAATCATTTAAATTAAATTACTAAGTCATTCAATTAATTTGCCAAATACCCTCTAAGACTAAGTTGATATTTTTAATGTCTTTTTTTTTTCAATTATAGCAAAAAGTTGAAATAGAAGTCATAATTTAGATCAGCAGGAAAATTAAGAGTCCATTTGGATATAATTCAAAACAAAAACAAAAAATAATGATAATTTAAAAAAAATTTAAATCATCACAAATATTTTGTGATAAAAACACTTTCACCAAAAATACAAGAATACAGTCCAATCTACACTAGCTTTTCATTCTACATGATTTTCTTAAATGGTTAATGTCCTTTATTTTATAAAATAAGAAAGAAAATCAAATATAATTAAATTATTCTAAAAATGCATTTTTAACTTTAAATATATTAAAAATATTTGATTAAAAGCTCAAATAATCAAAATTTAGCCAAACTTAAAATCTTTCATATTTTTAGTATTGAAAATAGTATGTTTTGGATAAAATATCACTCTATTTATATTTCATGTATTTACATATCTTGAAAAAGTATTTATTGAAAAAACAAAGACACCGTTTTGTAGAAAACAAGGACAAAAATTGATGGACGGTCACAATTCGAAATGGATTTTTTTAAAAGTCTTTTAATTAGCTCATCATGCTTAGTTCATATGGTAGAGCTCTCAATATTTCAAAAAGATAGAATAGGAAAAGGAGGAGTCCCGGATTTGAGTTTGAGGATAATTTATTAAATTGTAACTAAAGTATTTAACTGTAAAAAAAAGTCTTTTAATTAAATCACGTAATCTATTTTTTTCTTCTTTTATTTTTCTTTGAAATTTTGGTTAAAAGAGATAAATCCAAAAGTTATTTCTAAAATTAACCAATTCTGAAAATGCATAAAATGCCATATAATTGAACAAAAATACCCTTAAAAGTGTAAAAAAAATGGCCACATAATATAACTAATTTCTTGGTGGGCATTTTGTTCAATTCCCATGTTATAACTATATTTTTAGAGTATTTTTGTCCTAAAATGTGTCTTTTTGTACCTATTTTTGGATGTTTAAAAAAAGAAGGCTGCTTTAAAAAAAGAAAGAAAAGAAAGATGTTAGTTTTGTAAATAGATTTATGTCTTTTAAATGGATTTGTCGCTTTTTTCTTTTGGGATATAGTTTAAAGTGATAAATCCGATATTTTTTAAAACTAATCGTTTTTTAAATAAAAAAATAAATACATAAAGACATATTTTCGAATAAAAATACTAATAAAGATCTTGTTATAATACACGGGATGGAACAAAATGATTATAAGGATTTGAACTTGAAATAATAAGGATTTTTAGAAACAAATTATTCCCTTGTGACTTTAAGCTTTAAGGCGTTTTTAGCATGTGCGTACATTTAAGCGATGAAACGAGCTTTATCGTTGAGTTCGCGCGTGAAACTGATATTTTGAAGGTTAGTTTTGAAGATGTTGGATTTTCTGAATAAGTTTGAATTTGTCGCACCCAATCAAATTGTCATTTATTTTTATTAGCTTTATTTTATATTTTGGATTTAAAATATGGTGTAGGCATGAAGAGTTATGATCAGGAAACGAGGAGACAGATCGATGGAAGTAGGAAAATGAGCAAAAGCGAGGAAAGAGTTGGTGGAGGAAGGGGGGTATCGCATATGGGGCATAGTTGGAGACCAGTGGAGCAGCTTTCAGGGGACACCTTCTGCAAAAAGAACATTCAAGCTTCCCAATCCTTTGTACTATGTTTCTTAATTAATTACCCCCTCCCTCTCAATCTCTCATTCTCATTATGTGGCCTCCATTTATTTGTTTTTATTCTTCTTTCTTCCCATGGTCATCCATGTCTACTTTCCTTGTCAACCCAATATTTGGTAATATTAATTTTCTAGGATTCCAAACATCCACTCTATCTATTCTTCCTTCTTCTTTCTCCTCTCCACAAGCGACAAGTATTGTTCATTGTTTTTCTCCAAATGGGTAAAGTCTAAAATTGACCATTTTTCTCCAAATGGGTAGAGTCTAAAATTAATGTTTACCCTTTTCTTATCTTATGCCTTGTTTGGATTAGTTTTCGAGGGAGCAAAAAACTCATTTTTAATCTTTTAGCATTTATTCAATTTACATTTCGGTTATAGCATTTTATTCTTACAAAAATTCAAATTTGAAACCTCTAGTATCCCATCTCATCCATTTACCTCTGAGGTATATAGTAGGACCTTAAATTTAATGGATTTCCAAAAAATGCAAAAAAATATTAAATCATGTATACAATTATATGTGATTCCAATAAACCTAACATTTAGCAGAATCTTGCTCCCTCTCATTAATGAATTTCAAAATTCATAAAAAATCAGGTATATAAAGACATAAGTCTTTTTAATTTGATGTAAGGGTATAATAAACAAACAAGACATCTAAAATGAGTATATGAATTTATTATAATGTATTCAAAAGTGATTAGTCTTAAAAAAAAAATGATATATAGATCGTATCTTTATAGGTTATCATGTGATATAAATATAAATGTGATATTTTCATTTAAGGACAAATTGTTATTATGTATGGAGATTTTTTAATTTGAGAAAATAAAAAAGTTCCTTTGAAATAAAAAAATTTAAAAAGTTGATGAATGATGGGTTGACTTTTGTCTTTACACGTGTACCGCTGAAATTCAGATGGAGCATAGCGGGGGTGTAAGTGATAACACCCAAGAGGGTCCAAAAACAAGTGAATGGCACGTGGGACCCATTGGTCTTTTGGGCGATCCAAAGAGCATAACCATATCACACAACGTACAAATAAAAAAAATAAAATATTTGTAAAATTTTAAGTCCCACGTGCTCCTCACGAGGCTTTGCCCATTTTCTCCACCAATCAGAGGACTACACGTTGCAATAATCTGGTAGGTAATTCACATATGACGTTCACTACAACTTCCAGCGAGTGGTGCGCAGGCTCTGGGGAGGCGCGTGGACGGTTCCACGATCCTCCCAATATAGAGGGTGGACTGCTCAAAGTGCACCGTCCGCTTCTGTGGTGCGCCGGTGACGGGGATTTGTGGCACCCGCAGGTGGATTTAGAGGCTTCGCTTTGGCCCTGACCCTTCGGTTGCAGAATTTGGATTCCATTCTGTTGCGTTTTCGGGATCAATTTCAGAGCTTTCTTTGTGGATTTTTAGGTGAGAACTGGATGTGCCCATTTGATGATTTTGGTTTATTTTGGTTTTTTGTCGGTGTATTTCGAGGATGGGCGATTGGGTTTATCTGATTTGTGGTTTGGAACTTCGAATTTCGATTGCCCATTTGGAGTTTGCTTGAGTTTTGGTGGTTTCCTGTGTTTATTCGGTTTAAATTGATTTAGGTTCTCTCACTTTTTGTTTTTTCATGGAGATTTTCTGTAGTTGTGTTCTGGGTTTATTCATTGTGTTCTTTTTTAATAGATATGTAGATGTTTTTCATATCGAGAATCATGGGACTTGTGTTACTTTTTCTCTTGACCTTTCTTTTCCTTCTGTATTTATTTATGTGCTTTTGGATGAATTGAGAGTACTGATGATACTCTGATTTAGCTGACAAAGTGGTTCTGGAAAGGCAAATTGGTGAAAATGATTTGCGGGCTTCAGAATAGTTGATGGGATGAGGGTTTTATGAGTTGATTGGAATTGGGTTGAGTTGGTGTCTTAATCTGAAAGCACGTGATTTTTCTGAAAATAGAGCTGAATTGTCCATAAAGCTTCAATTTTGATGAATGCCGAACAGTTGAAATGTCAATATGCGGATTTGACTTGAGTTGGGTGTCTATGTATTATGGCCTAATGAGAAAGATGACCTGAGATAGAGCAGAATGGTGGAAAAATATTTCAGTTACTGAAGTTAAATAGCCAGCATGGCCTTTGAGTTGAATTGATTTGAGTGTCATTGTATTACCTGTGATTTTGTGGGGGTATGACCCTGGATAGACTGGCACATCCTAAATAGTTGAGGTAAGGCTACGTTAAGTTAGGGTGCCTTTGGTGGTGTCTTGTACAACCATGGCTCTTCCCATGATTCTGAATGTGAATGTCTGATCCACTTTGGTTGGTATTAATGAGATAATGGACTTCATTTTTAATTTAGATGGTTGTCTGTGTTCATTTCATTTAGTTAAGCAGAAAAATTGGTTTAGAAAGATATGTGAGTGTCTAGATTATAAAATAAATCTTTTGGCATTATATACCAGGCAGGCAAACAGTTGATGTGGGTTAAACATACAGGGAGACATCTACTATAGTTGTGTTAGTATGGAAAAAAATAGTAATTGTAAAATAATAAACATAATAGGGCAATTGAGGAGGAAGTGGTTGTTAGATTTTTTTGCGGCCATGTGTTACTACTTACAAACTTGTCATGTGATTGTTCCCGTGGAGCATAGGGATTTCTTTATACATGTTTAGTAGGTTGGATTGTTTTGAGATGTTTATGAGGGCCATTAAAGATTAAGTTTAACTCTAGAATTTTGAAATGATGGCTCTTGTTATGTTCAGGATAGTAAATTCCAGAAATTAGGAATACTAAAGAGTTATTATGCAACTGGACTCCTTGCACAATTGAATGGTATACTCATGCATCATTTTCTTGATTTCTTTTTTAATTATAAAATGGTAGGAGTCAATGAATAGCATTGACAATCTGTGCTTACAAGAGACTACTGGCCTCTATGTAGGTGATGATTTGTTTGAAAATCATTTTCATGATCATGTGCACAAAAAATTATTTATTAATTTAGCTGGTCCTGTCATTATTATCTGCTCACCCTGATATCTATCTTATCCTCTATCCTCTTCTTTGTGGTTTGTGCTCCTTTTTGGTCTGTTAGATACTGATATGTGCCCTTTTGGTTTCAATTTGTTGTCTAATTTTCAAATAAGTGAAATGGGTCTGTGTGATGGCTTTGTTGGGTTGCCTATGCAGCTAGCTGCTGTTGATGCGTTTTTTGAATTTAAGGAATTTAAGTGAAAACATGCTGAGAGGTGACAAAGTGATAGTTTTGAGCAATTCTCTACATCTAATTTTGCTTTTGCTTTGCTTGTTGAGGAGTGTTTTATATCTTGTCCAGGTGTGGCCTTGCAAATATGTTGATACTCTCGATCTCATCCTTTATCCAAAGAAAAGGGTCAGGCTCGATCTAGCTAGGTTTTCTTCTCTAGAATTTTTGTTTTTTTATAAGTAAAACATCAGATTGAATTAAAGAAGAAAAAAGGAAGAAAATCCCAAGTATACAGGCAGTATACTGGCTCTCAGGCAAAAGAAAAAACAAAGAAAAGGGAGGAAACAACTTACCAGCCCTAGCAAAGCTAAGCTGGCTATACAGCCCCAAAGAAAAATAAAATAGATTCCTACCAGATTCAAAGTACAAGCTTTAGACCAAGACCAAAGAGAGTAAGCAAAAGAATTTTTCAAGCCTTGGGTTGTAATTTCCCCATTATCTAACACTGCCCTGTTTCTCTAGAAACTATAGTCATCTATCTCTCTAGGATGGGCAGCTTTCCTTATCTTCGTGTAAAATTCTAGTGGTCTAGACAAGGTTGCCTTTAAGAGTGATCAGTGGCTTGTTGGGTTGTACCACCAGCTCATTTGGCAATCCTCCGGCATTACACACGAGAGATTATCTAACATACTCCTCACTGTTGGTTTTACATTCCTTTTCATTGTATTGGGTTTGACCATTTCATGTGCCACATTTTTAAACTGAGGATATATTTTCTTTATTCTCTGTGGTAATGATGCATTGGCTTATCTATTGCCCTTTTGGGAATACCTGGGGCCTTAAAATTTTCTTCTCTGCCACTAGTTTGAACTCTAAGTACGTGTAAAGCTGAAGCTACACTGTAAGTGGTGACATAGATTGGACAATGACAAAGATGAAGAATAAGTGGGTGTTTAGTAAACCCTAACTTACTAACTTAAATGAGCTAATAGCAATTTAAATTATTAAGTATATTTATTAAAATAACTTGATGGCATGATTTGAAAGTAAAAAACAACTTAAGTAATAAGTAAAAATAAATAACTTAGTCTTAAGGTCAAATCTTCACATTACCCTTTAACCCTTGTTTACGATAGTTACCTCGATGATCTCCTTTTACTCCACAAACTTCACTATTACTCAACCTCCTTTGTCCGAATTATAATTTATGAGGATAAAGTTTAGTAAATGTTTTAATTTTATCAAACAACCTTAATACTTTAGTGAGGAGTTTTAAGTTAACGACTTTATGTATAAAATTGCTTAAAGAGTCAACTTCGTTATTTAATGATAAGTATTAGAATTTGCAAACATTTACTGATAAAAAATAAAAATTTTTTTTTTTACCAAACACTTTTTAGAAACATGCCTACCAATAGACATTCATATGAAAATATCCATCTTAATGGGAATAGCATCTAATCTACCTTGTCTTTTGAATTAGTATTTTTAGTAACAAGAAAAATTTAATTGCATTAGCCATGAGGGTTCTATGGTGGATCATTAGATGGAAAAGAATTAATTTTCCTTTTCTGGCTTTAGGGTGGTTTTTTCCCTTAAAGGTTTCTCTCTACTTTAGTTTGTTCTATTACTCTGTTATATTTTTACATGCAAAGTCAAGTTTTTTGCAACTAAAGTTTAATAGCATCCATTCAAAGGGACTGTTATTCTTGAGGTATAAACGTATGTTTGCCTTCACTTTTATTTTTTGAAAAGTCTCTACCTTGACCTCTGAGAAACACTTCTATGGTAATGTTCCCTTTTTGTAAATATTTTACATAAATAGTTTCCTTGCTTCACATGTTCAAGAATTTATAATCTTCTCTGTGATGCAGGAATTGAAATCAGTGTCAAGGGAACTTTTAGGATCTCTTCATTAAGGGAGCATTGATTCAGGGAACTGGCTCCTTCTTTTAGTTCGGGGACTAAAATGGAGGCACGCTCTGCTCTATCCATTCAGGGGTCAGGTTCAAAGCAGCTCAATAACCTGGGAGCATCTGGAGCCCTGTCTTCTTCCCTATCTGTTCTTCCTACCTCTCTTGAAGAGACACATCCCAAGTTGCCAAACTCTCAACAAGTTTATGTGGGAAGGGAAATCATGACAAGGCCTCAGGCTATGCATGCTAGTCCTTTACCCTCCAATAGTGGTGCAGTTGGTCATATTTTTTCATCATCTTCAGGATACTCAACAGATCTTCATTTCTCATCTGTTACACCCCATGAAAAGCATTCTAGAAATGCTCCTTTTATTTCTCAACCATCAAGTAGTGGGACATCTTTGCCATTTACTCATTCTTCACATTCAGGACAGCTTCAATCCACAACATCAAGTCATTACATTGAAGAAAATAACAATGCTTCCTGGCCTACTGATTCACTACCCGGTTTTCTTGATTTTCCTGTTAACACCCCTGTCCAGAGTAGTCAAATAGATAGTAGGAGTGGAAGTGGTATCGTTGCATCTGAGGACCTTAGCAAACGGAATGATTGGCAAGAATGGGCAGACCAGCTAATCACTGATGATGATGCTTTGAATTCAAATTGGAATGAGTTCATGTTGACACCAATGTTGCAAGCGGTGGAACCAGGTTCCTACTCCTCTCATAATGATCCAGCTATTGAATAACTTAACGAATTTTATTTTTTTCTTTTATTTTCTTTTCTGGAATTGATTTATTCTCTTCTAAAAGTAAATGACTCATTCTTGTATGATTTAATTGTTTTGCTTCAACTATGTTACTACAGATGGCTTACCAGATTCAATCGTCATCAAACTTCTCAACCAACCAGCCCCAGTTTAATCCAGCTTTCTGCTCCATCTGATTCACACTGTTGTGACTCCTACATCATCTGGGCTTTCTCCAGCAAGCCACGAGATCGCGTTGGACACAGAACTTCATGAAGCTTTTGTGGAGGCAGTCAGCCAACTTGGTGGTAGTGAAAGTATGCCTCCTCTAACCTTACTTTGCACCCAATCTTATTTGGACCGGTGTTTTTAAAGGTGTTTTCTAGGCGGGCATCAGGCGACGCCCTAAAAAGCTTCCCGGCGTCGCTTTTCAAGACATGAGGCTAAGCCTTCTTTGTTTAGGCGTTATAGAGGCTTGAAATTCACCTTTTGCCTTCTTGGCAGATCGACACTTTAAACCCTAACTCTTTTGAAACAAACAAAAAAACACCTTTCTTCCGTCAGCTTTCTTTGGTTTAAATAGCAAAAAAACCCCTACCTTTCTTCAAATCAAACTGCTGTTTGTAATAAACAAAAGAAAAACCTACCTTTCTTCCATCGTCCCACTTGCACAGTGATCTCGTTGCTCTCCTCTCTCTATCGTGGGCTGGTAAAAAATCTCCCCCTTTCTTTGGCCAGCCCTATTTCCCCTCTTTGCTCGTCCAATATGCTTTTTGAGAGTATATAAGTGGGCCTTCCCCCTCCACTCACCATTATATTAATTTTTGTATTTAGAATTTGTAAAGAGTTGCC
Organism: Tetrastigma voinierianum; assembly: GCA_016808115.1. NCBI lineage: Eukaryota > Viridiplantae > Streptophyta > Magnoliopsida > Vitales > Vitaceae > Tetrastigma > Tetrastigma voinierianum. The sequence goes on from JAEQBH010001497.1 coordinate 55,278, forward strand.
TATCAAAAAAAAAAGAATTTGTAAAAAAGTAGGAATACATAGAAAACCGTTATGTCAAAAAAAAAAAAGAAGGAGCGATTTATCAAATAAAAAAATTATTAAATAATATTCTCAAAAAATATTTTGTTTTAAAACAGTAATATAAATACTAAATATTAAAAAAAGGTAGTATCTTTACTTTTAGATTTATTTTAAAAATCAATAACTATAAATATAAAACTGATTAAAAATATAGAAAATATTTTTTTAGTATCTTCCCAAAATTAAGATTTTAGAATTCAAAATATTTTTTAGTACTTTGTAAAATTAAGATTTTTGATAACTTATTTTCTAATTTACTTATTTAGTAAGATTTTTGTAGGAAATTATAAAATATTTTTGGTAAAAACTTAAAATTAAGATTTTTATTATTCAAAATATTAATTAAGATTTTAGTAACTTGTTTTTTAGAAACAAATTTTAAAATATAATAATAAATTATTTGGTCAAATGGAATAATTTTAAAATTAATTATCACATTATATTTTATAAAAATATAAGTTATTTTATTAAATAAAGTAGTTTTATATATTTTGTTTATTTTTAATATATTATAAAATATTCATTAAATTATATATGCCGATACAAAAGCTTACGCTTCAGCGGCAAGAGCCTTTCGCCTCAAACATGAAAATGCCTCGCTTTACACTTTCGCCTTTAAAAATACTGATTTGGACAATACAATTATAACATCTTTGCTTTAATTACTTTATTATAAACAGGAGCTACTCCTAAGGGTGTGCTGAAGCTCATGAAAGTGGAAGGCTTAACCATCTATCATGTAAAAAGCCACTTGCAGGTATATTTACCTTTCTACTTTCATCTAGAGATGAGTCCCCATCATGATAGAGCTTTTTAAGACTTTTGTTTGGTGGGGATCTTGCTGCATTGAATGACAGAAATACCGACACCCAAGATACAGACCGAACCATCAGAAGGTAAATATTAAGTACCCCAGAATCCTTCTATACGTCTCTGTGTTTGCATTTGCCTTTTTGTCTTATTGTTTGGTGGAGCATACGAGTAAGACTGTGATATTAGTATGATACTATACTAAAGTATTCAAATTTCACGTGATATGATATGAGTGGCATCGAGAACCAACTTATTTCCTGGAAAAAGGCATCCACATTCCTCATTTAGTGATCTAAACTCTTAATCATTTTCTTGTGCTTCAAACTGGAAATAGTGGGTTCAAGGACCATTTCTCTGGAATCTTCAAGAACCATTTCTTGTTCTTAAGAAACAATAAGTCTTGAAGAAATTGTGGTTAGATTGTAATTTCTCTTCTCTTTGGTTTGTCTTTCCCCTCTTTAATAGTCTTACACTAATTTTTTTCTTCTCAATTATTTACATATCTTGTATTTTTTCGTTGTTGATAATGGGCCTTCTGATTTTGAATTATAACTATTAACTTAAGCATAACTTTTTTTTCTCACTAAGTCAAGCATGGTATACTCCCAGGTGAACTTACTTCTATTATTTTCTTAGCAATCCTTCTCAGCATCTTCTGTGTCACAATGTAATAGAACTGTATGTCCTGGGAAGCTTCAGACTGTGTCTTGAAAAGCTAATCAATCTAATATTTCCTCAAACTTATTGTTGTTGTTGTTATTACTATTATTATTCTCTTGAATTTCTTATCCCTACCTTCAATATCCTTTGTAGTTAGTGTTGATATGTTGACTCATTCAACTTTTTCAATGGAAGCTATAGAGGAGATCAAGTAATATTTAGGAAATTTAATAGCCATATTGGGATTTTCTAAGGAAGTTGATTGAGTGGTTTTCTTCTGTTTACAGGATCCTCTGAGAAAAGGTTGACATCCATTGAAGAAATGTCATCTCTGGACTTGAAAACGTAAACTAACTTTTCCTCATTACTTCTTGGTAGATTTCTGTTTTACTGTGCCCATACATGTGTTTATTTCATTACTTGCCTATTTGTCTTAAGTGTGTCTTAGACTCTTAGTTGTTTGATACCATCTATTGCAGCATCAAAGTGTACATCCAGAGAGGTTTGCTGTACAATTTAAATTGCAGACAGTAGCCTCCAGATAAATGGATCCATGACCTGGTGGATTCATGGAATTGAAAAAGTCGTATTAGCTGGTGCATGTGGCTGCATGAACTATGAGAGTACATAAACTGAGTATTAGGTTTTTGATCAGGTGGTTTTATGGATTAAAATTTCATATGTTGTGCTTGTGTCTGCATGAACTATGAGACTACATAAACCGAGTATTAGATTTCCTTCCTCTTCATTTAGCTCTTTCTCAGAACCTGCAGCAACATTGTAATCTAGGCTTTTTATTTCAATGAAGTAGAATATTCTGTTTTGTATCTAGTTAGTTCATAAGGACATCAATTTTTTTAGGGTATCTATTTATCTTTTAATTGTTCTGATAGGCCACCAATCTGTTTTACTTGTACCCGAAGGAAGGGGCCCATAAGCAAGGGCATATGACATGTGTTTTTGGCTTCTTTTTTTGTTGGGGCTAGAAGGGGTCTTTGGGAATTTTATCCATTTTGTTGGGGAGTTAGTTTTAAGGGGTTATAGTTGGGGAGGGCATTATGTTTTGAGCCAATTTTTGTTCTGGAGGGACTAGTCTCTCGAAAGCTAGTAATACTGCTTGTTTAAACCCAATTCATACTTACATCAATTGAGTTTCTACCATAAAATTGTTCAGTTCTTATCAAACTGGTATCAGAGCCAAATCGATGATGAAGAAAAATACTGAGACTAGCATGGTGAAACGGATGGATTCAATGGAGGAGGCAGTCGACGTGATGCAAAATGAGATGGGAGGATTGAGGGGAGAAATGGCGAGTTTGAGAGAATATTTGCAGCAAGCCTTGAAGATCAGACAGAGGATGACAAAGGTGAGGAGCTCCTACGGAAAGGGACTAAACCTTTGGAGTCAGGCTTGACATCCAATTCCTCGCCCATGGTGAAACGGCCTGGTCGGGTGATGATAAATTCGGAGCACAAATATCAAAACTAGAGATGCTAATATTTTTCGGAAATCGATGGATGACTACTTGGTAGGAACGTTTTTACCTCCATAAATGATACGACCGATCGGCTAGAACAGCTGTCGTGACATTCGAAGGGGATGCACTACTTTGGTATCAATGGGAGAGCAAGTGCAGATCGATCCTCACGTGGGTTAAATTGCGTGGATTATCGTTGAAACAATTTTGAGCATTGGTGGAAGGGAGCCTCCATGAGCAATGGATGGATCTTCGACAAGAGGGCTCAGTTGCCGAATACCACTGGCAGTTCATAGCTCGTGTCGCACCGTTGGAAGAGGTCTCAGAGATTTGCTTTGTGAGCAAATTGATAAGTGGGCTTTGGCCTGAGATCAGAAGGGAGTTAAGATTTTTACAACCCATTGGGTTGGGCTAGGCCATGGACTTGGCCCAAATGGTGGAAGACAAACTTAGCCCATCTCTCATAAGAACTAGGGCCTCGGGAACGTCATTAGTGCACTAGCAAATAAGGCAGAGGAACCTTGTTGTCGAAGAAAGCCAGCCTCCGCAATCGATGTTCCTTCCTAGCGACTCCGCGATGTTGTTAAAAACTGGCATATGAAGGTTAATTGACACTGAGATTCAACAACGTCGTGAGAAAGGGTTGTTTTATCGTTCGATGAGAAATTTTCTCCAGGACATTGTTCTGAATGAAGAGAGCTTCAGTAAGAATGGTGGTCTGAAGAGAGTGACCTTGAAGAGATCGAAGAGTGGATTCGGGTTGAAGTACCCTAGTGAATTTCTCTAAATTATGTTTGTAGAGACACAAACCCAAAAACTCTTCGGGCTCGGGGCAGTGTAGGTGATCAACTTGTTCTGTTTTTAATTGATCTCGGAGCCACTCTCAATTTAAAAGTGGTGGGCGTCTTGAAGATTGATTCTTGCTACCATAGGCTTTAGAATTACGGGTTGAGGAGATAGGGTCCAATTCCCCTGAAGGGAGTGTGTCAAGGGGTTTGTCTTCATTTGCAGGGTGTTGAAATTATTGAGGATTTCATTCCTCTCAGTTTGGGAAGTACCAATGTCATCTTGGGCATTCAATGGCTAGAAACCCTTAGGGGTACCTTGGTAAATTGGAAAACATAATTACTGAAATTTAAGCTTTGGCGATCATTATAGTTTCTATTAAGGGATCTACCTTGGGCAGGCCTCCCCGGTATCCCATGAGGCTGCTGTGAGCGATTAGGCACGAAGGGCATAGATATGTGGAGTTGAATCTTGGATCTGTCATCTTTATGACAGTGGGAGGAAGACACCACTAGGATTCAAAGGGAATTAGAAGAAATCTTGGGCCTTTATAGCTTTTCATATCTTTGAAGAGTACGCCCTTTGGGAAGGGTCACGAGCATGCAGTGTTTTTGCGAGAAGGGTTGCTAGTTAATGTTCGGCCATATAGATACCCTCGATTTCAAAGGATGAGATTGAAAGGCGATCAAAGGAGATCTTTGGAGGCGGGAATCGTGCGCCCAGTGATAGCCCTTATTCAGTGATTCTCTTAGTTGAGAACTAAGATGGCAGTTGGTGTTTCTGTGTGGATTATAGGGCTCTCAACAAAGGGCCATCGGAGGTCCTTCTCCGGTGGCCCTTCTCCCACAGACCTTCTCCAACGGACCTTCTCCGACGGACCTTTTGCGGTGGACATTCTCCCGCGGACCTTCTTTCGCAGACCTTTTCCGACAGACCTTCTTCTGTGAACCTTCTTCGATGGACCTTCTCCCGTGGACCTTCTCTAGAGGCCTTTCTCCCGTGGACCTTCTCCATCGGACCTTTTAAACGACACGTGGTCTTGCGAGCCCTGCATCACATTAACTTATCGTGCAGTCAATTTCGGCAACACATCTTATGGCCGTTTCTCACTCCGGTCAAATCAACTCACCGTGTAGTCAATTCTAACGACTTTTCCAACGACCCCAGATCGACCAGTTGGATTAAGTACATGTCTAACAAGTTTGATGCATTAGGATTAAGTACATAGGTAACCCATTTGACCTATATCTTTCCAGAGGCTTGAGGGGAGTGGGGTAGTTTCCTAATTCATTTAGGAATCCTTTATTTCCTTTTCTCTTTAATCTCCTAATTAGACCCTCATTTTGTTTCCTTTATTTGCTCTAACACTTAGAGTATAAATATGTATGTTTTCTCACTTTTTTAATCAATGAAAATCAAAGATTTATTTTTCTCTTCACAATATATATATATAAAATCATTTGTTGTCCCCATTGGGACTTGAACCTGGAACCACCCATAACTCCACCCCTACTCTTTACCTCTTTACCACTTGAGCCAAGCCTTAACAGCTTATGTGCTGATGGGCATAATTTTTCTTTCCTGGTCGTTACTAAACATGAAGGAGCCAGTTTCCTCATAGTGCTAGCAGTTCTTAAGCAGTGTTTTTTTTGGGTATGGTGGCAAATTCACCTGGTATCTTCTCTAAAAAAATCTGTACAGAAGAGGTTTTGACTTCATATGTAAAGAATTTGGATTCTAAAGCTCTTCTGCAAAAGCATCTCACCATATAGGCCCATGCAGAAAAATGCGTTTCAATCAGAAACCCTATTCAATTATGTGAAGATGAAGAAAAATTACTTTTCTTTATTAGTAGATGATGAGTAAAATATAACATAGGTAGCACTGTTTATATACATCAGAAGATATGAAAACAAATAAAGTACAAAAAGGAAGGAAAATAATGTAAAAGGAAGGAGATAAAATAGAGAATATCCTAAGAATATCCTATGATTCTCAACACTCTCATTTAAGCTGGAGCATATAGGTCATATACACCAAGCTTGTTAGAAATGTATTGAATCCTCAGATCTTGGAGAGACTTAGTGAAAATGTCTCCTAGTTGGTCACTCGAGTTGACGAAACTAGTAGTCATGCATCCTAAGACAATCTTCTCTTGAATAAAGTGATAGTCCACTTCAATATGTTTGATCCTCTCATAAAAGATTGGATTTGAGGCAATGTGTAGGACTGCTTGGTTATCATACACAAGCATCATTTGTTCATCCTTACCAAATCTTAGCTCAGAGGCTATTTGGTTTAGAGCCATCATCAGTTCACAAGTTGCGAAGCCATAACTTCGATGCCAAGCTTCAACACACTAGGTTGGCTACTGTTTGTTTCTTACTCTTCCAGGATATTAAGTTGCCTCTAATAAATACACAAAATCCTGAAGGGGAGCGTTTGTCTACAGGCAAGCCTGCCTAGTTTACATCATAATATCCAACAATCTGGGTGTCACCTCTGTTTTTCGTATAGTTCTGCTCGATAAATCTGCTGATATCACAAGTAGGCAATCCTCTGTCTATAGAAATGAGCTTGCCCAATCTGCATCACAATATCCAAAAATCTGGGTGTCATCTCTGTTTTCATATAACATCCCCTGACCTGGTGTTCCTTTGATATAACGGAGGATACAAATCACAACATCCCAATGACTATCATATGGTGACTGCAGGAATTGACTAACTACGCTCACAGGAAAGGAAATGTTCGGTCGGGTGGAGAGGTAGTTAAGTCTCCTCACTAGTTGTTGATATCTCCTTGGATCTCATAGAGGCTCCCCTTGTCCATGTACAGGCTTCACATTTTGATCAGCCAAGATTATTATACGAGGTTTACGGAGTCTAGCATACCCGATTTCCTCTAATATATCGAGACATTTCTCCTTTGAGGCATCGCAGCACCGGATTTAAGAGTAGAAATTATCTCGATCGAAAAAGTGAGTTTTCCCGAGTCTTTTGTTTGAAGAAAGTGGTGAAGAGATGTTGTTTAGTTTTTCGTATACCATCTGATCATTTACTGTTATAAATAATGTTTATCCACCTGATGATCGAATCGATGCACATTGTCTTAAGAATGTATGATAGAAGACAAGTGGTTTGATGTACTCAGTCATACTAAACTCTTATTGCCACTAAGCTAAAGCGACTAAGGCTAAACCGGGCTCGAGGGGTTGCTTTAGGCCATATAAGGGCGGCGTAGCTTGCATACCAAACCCCGGACTCTTCACAGGCAACAAATCTAGGTGGTTGCTCCATATATCTACTCACTCCGGCGAGGTTGCCATGGAAATACATTCACGTGTCGATTGATACAGGGTAGATCTCATAGTAGCCATAGATAAGAGAAAATGACAATGAAAATCTTAACCTTGAAGAGAAAAAGTGTCGTAGTAGTTGGGCGAGCTGTATTTAGTATACCCTTGACAACTAAGCGAGCAGGGACGGTCCTTTGACTATTTGGACCAAATATTGTAAGTATAAATCCATCGACAAACCGACATAGGCTTGTCAACAAGTAAGGTGACTAGAGTTCCATGTGCGATGGGAATCTGAAGCGGTATTTCTTCAACCATTGCATGTTTCCAGCCTGGATGAGAGAAGGCCTCATGCACAATTTTAGGAAGAGAAACAAAAAACAATGTGGAAACAAAAGCAAAATATGGTGAAGTTAAACAATGATAAGTTAAGATATTATAAAAGGATGGGAGTTATGGGAGGAACGAGTACCTTTCTAAATGGAAATGGGACGATCAATGGGAGATGACAAGATCGACGTCGTGGAGGAGGGCGCCATAGGAGATGAGTTAGTTGGAGGCTCGGTATCAATATAAACCTGCAATGGTCGAGGTGGAGTAACTGAAGGTACAGATGAGGTATCCGGGACTGGATAAAGAAGGGGTAGAGATATGACATCAAAACGGGGAGGGTGGGTGGTAGGGAACATATAAGAGTTCTAAAAAAAAGTTACATCAGCAGAGACAAAGTATTGATGTGTATTAGGAGAGTAGCAGTGATAACCTCATTGAAGTTGGGAATAACCAAGGAACACACTTTGTGGCTTTGGCTGAGAGCTTGTCTTGTCCTAGAGTAAGAATGTGGACAGAACAGACACAACTAAAGACACGAGAGGGAATGTAGAAGAGGGGTTGGTTTGGAAAAAGGATGGAATAAGAGATTTGATCATGTCAGACAGATGATGACATACGATTAATCAAATAACAAGCGGCTAAGGTAGCATCTTTTAAAAACGTTGAGGAACTTTATGATGGAGTAGAAGAGTGCGAGCGGTTTCAACTAAATGACGGTTCTTGCGCTCAGCCACTCTGTTATGTTGAGGAGTGTAAGCATAAGAGGACTGATGAAGAATCCCATGTGAGGACATAAATGAGGAGAATGGTCCAGAAAGATATTCCTTGACATTATCACTTTGTAGGATATGGATTGAAGTATTAAATTGAGTTCGAACTTCAATATGGAACTTCTAAAAAATAGAGAATAACTCAGCTTGAGTTTTCATTAAAAATAGCCAAGTACAACGAGAATAATCATTTATAAAAGTGACAAAGTACGAGTCTAAGGTAGGCTTCCGGTCAGAAAGACCCCGAACATTAGTGTGAATGACTTGAAAGGAGATTTTGTTCATTGATCTAGGCGCCTAGGGAATAGGACTCGATTATGTATTATGTTTCCCAAGTTGACATGACTCACACTCAATTGAGGACAAACTAGAAAAACGAGGAACCATTATCCGAAACTTGGAAATATTCGAATGACCAAGGTGACTGTGAATAAGGAGAGGAGTATCCATGGAAGTACAAGCAGTGGAAGATGAAGGCGAGCTGATAAGAAATAGGCTAAATTACTCACGTCCTATGCCAATCGTCCTCCTCGTACTTCAGTCCTGCAATGTGACAGAGTTATCAGAAAAGGTAATCCAACAATTAAGGTTAGGAGTCGACTACGTGGAAATTGGAGTTAAAGGGAGAATCGGGAACATGCGGGACAAAGTAAGAGGTAGGAAGGAAGGGCCTCTTTGACAGGATTCAGCTAGCGCTATGGTTTGGGATCCATTAGCTAAAATGCTTAGTAGGTAGAGAGAAGTAAGAGGTAAGGAAAAAATGTCTTTATTACTTGGAAAGATGATCGGAGGCTCAGAATCAAGAATCGAGGTGATGATTGTAGAAAGGCAGCAAAGGCATTCACCGTGCAGGCGACAAGCGTAATGGATGCGTGTTGGATGCACTGAGTGATCACGGAGAGTATAGATACTCGTCGGGTGTAAGAACAACTCCCATAGGTGTGGATAAGCTGCCTTTGTCAGCCATAGAAGAAAACATCAACAAAAAAATTAACTGAATCAACAAGAGAACATGAGCACTCGAGAAAAGTAGAGGACAACCACTGTGGAGTAGGAGAATTGCAGAATCTACAAAAAAACCTAGGGTTTTCAAAATTTTGTTGGGCCAGAAAAATGGCAAAAAGAGCACCAGATGCGGTCTCAAATGGAGAAACTAAGGGCTAGGAGTGACTAATTGGGCTAGCGACCTAGGCTGGAAGAAGGTCTTGGAGTCGGTGGCCTTTTTCCATCACGGCCGGCGTGTGGTGGTATCATGATGGAAATTCACGCTCGTGGCGCGTGAGAAGCGGATTGTCGGTGGGGTTTTTTGCGATGTAGATCGGTATTGATCGGCCCAATGGTGGGGTCAGGGTGAATGGGCGATTGTCGGAAAAGTTGGAGGTTTTTCCGGCAATGAAGTGCGATGGTAGCGGAGAGGTTCTAGAGTTTCCTAGGACGAAGGTGAGGTGGTTGGAATGAGACACAACCATTAGGTGGTTTGTTGGAATTGAGAATACGGCGAGAAGAGCCTAACCCCGAGCCTTCCATGGCTCTGATACCATGTGAAATGATAGAAGAAAATAGTCTTCTTTATTGAATGAGTTAGTAAAATACATCATCGGTCCCTACCTATTTATATACATCATGAGAAGACCTGAAAGAAGCAAGATAAAGTACAAAGGAAAATAATGTACAAGAAAGAATGGAGATAAACCAGAGAATATCCTATGATTCTTAACAAATTACAAGCAAACATACTGTTAATCCTTAATGTGTCAAAAGGAGCTTTTGGCAACCAAAAAGTTATACTGAATGGGACCTAAGATTGTTATACAGTTCTGCAGTTGATTTATTGTGTCATCAGCACACATGCAAGAGTAGAGATTCAGAAAATAGTGATAAAACAATCTCCCTGTGAATTATTTAAATGGCATTCTATGGTGGGTGACTTCTCAGGTAGTGACAAAGCTTATTTTTCTCAATGCCCACAATTTGGAGAGTTCCTGTTATTGAGATTGCTCATTTGCATTTATTGTGAGCCATATCAACCAGGAACTGATTACTCGAGGTTGATGTGTTTGCCAGTAGAGATTGAGGCTGGGTTTGTGCTTGACTTGTATTTACTATCAAATGATAAACAAATTAGGCTTGTGTTTTGCTTGTTTTCTGATCAAATGATAAACAATTTGAGCTCGGTCTGGTCTTGAACTAGTTGCCACACTGAACATAAAATAAGGAAAAAGACCAGAAAATGAAAAAAGTACCCCAAGCTGATGAAACTCATAAACTTATGAGTTAATTTTCATTTTAGCTTTCTTTTGTCCAAAAAGGAAAAAATACAGTAAGGTTGTTTACTGTAGGGATTACTGCAAATTTGAATTGCCTTTTTATATAAAAGAGACAAAAATAAAGGTAGAAAAAGCTACCGATAAGGCTTGTGTTCTGCTCTCCTTGCCTGGAGCTGAGAAAAGATGAGTGACAATTGTAAGAAAATGAGCCACCTTAATTTCCCTTTACTGAGCTATTTCCTTCTTATTTTTTGATCAAAAATTTCTGGAGATTGCAAAGAAAAATGTTCCACTCAAATCCCTATGAGGTTGTCTAGGGTAGTGCTGATTTTGTGTCTCTTTGCCAACACCCCTCCTTTTTTCCTTTGTGTGCATTAGTACTGTGTAAATGACTGCAACCCTTCTCTTGTTTGGTGCCTATCTAATACCTCTCTTATTTGTCTATTATTAAACAATTTATTGGACTGGAGATTGAATTTGGATAGTTGAGCCCAGTGTCATGATTGAAATAAGGCAGCTAACATAAGCCTAGAAGCTATTGACATCATTCAGGACATCCTAAATAGCTGTTTGAAGAATCTTGGTTTATGATAAGTTCTTCGCAAGTGGCTTTATTCCTTGTCATCAATGAATGTGCAATATATTGCTGAAGTGACTGTCTATTGAAGATTGATTGAGCCACTATTGGGGTTTAGTTGTAATCATTGTTAATCTTTGCTGTATGGGGTCATAGATCTGTAGCCATGTTCAACTCGGATCAAGTACCAGGCCTCTCAGCTCTTCCCCATAAAAGCACTACTTGAAGTTTCTGTCATTCTATATCATGTTCTTGAATTCTTTTTTCTGGAATTTTCAAACCTGTAACTATTTTTATTTGGATAGCAGAGGTATTGAGATCACTGAAGCCCTGCGGTTACAGATGGAAGTTCAGAAGAGGCTGCATGAACAACTTGAGGTATGAATTTATTCCTTTGAAAAGAATTTAATTCTTGATTTGATCATTCTTTAACTGCTTAATAGGAAGCAATTTTGATGTGGCTCAACCCTAGGATGGTTGCTTGTAATCAATTAGTTTAGTTAGGTATTGGTCTTTTAGGATTTAAAGAGAAGAATGAAAATAAAATTATAGTGACAGGAAAAAAAAAAGACTAACTTAACAACTAAGAAAAGAAAAGATAAAAGAAAGAATAGGAAACCTTGTAGTCTCATTAGGGCTTTTAGGAGTCACATTGAATAAAAGCCATGGTGTCTCCAATGTTAAAATTTTAGATGTAAACTAATATCATTTCATCATTGGTCATTGATCCTGTTCACATCAATTAACCTTATTTTATAGGTTTTAGAAATCCCAAAACTGAAAACTATATTAACTCAAGTAGTAACATTTTAGTTCATTTTAGTCATTTCCCTAAAATTATTCGTCTTCTAAAAGATTAAAAGAAACTAGAACCCCTTTTTCTGGAATTAGAAACTTAGTTTATACAAACTTTTTTTAATAAGATTTTCTTAGTAGAGGAGATTTGTATGTTCTAACTACTGGAAAAAGAAATATATGAACTTTCTTCTACAAAAGGCTTTCCAAATTTTGAATATGGATTGAATAGTAACTACTATTAATTATAATTCTAAGCTTGAACAAATTTCAAATTACCTAATATCTTTCTGTCTAATATGAAATTACCTCAAAGGGAGGATCACACTCATCTGAGTACACTATCTAGCCTTCCATTTACTTTCTTTCCTGTTTAGAATGCGAAGATTGTTTGTTCCATTTGGAAGATTGAGAGAGACTTTCTGCGGGAGTGGTGGCAATCTTAAGAAAACCTCACTCAATCAAGCTTTGGAAACAGGTTGCCTAGAAAAAAGGAGTGAGATCTTGGGGTGAGAAGCCTATCAAGTTGAATAAAGCTCACCTTTTTGTAAGAGTGGTGTTGGCGGTTTGCCAATGAGAGGATTCCCTTTGGTGGCCCAGTGATCAACACCAAATTTGGGGAGATGGGGGAATTTGGAACACTAATGATAGAAGGGAGAGTTATGGTCTTGACTTATTGAAAGACATCAGAAAAGAATGATTAACCTTTTCTCAAAACTCTACTCCTTTGTTAGAAATGGTGGTGTGTTTTGCAAGGATCGCGGAGTGCGATGGGGCGGCGACGTGTTATGCCCTTCCCTCTGTTCAATTGGTTGTTCACAAAGATGCAAGAGATTGCTTGAGAAGTTTGGGATCCTCAAGGGAGGGATGAGGTTGGTCCCTGTCTTCCCTAAGACCTTTTAATGATTGGGAGATGGATGAGGTGGAAGGTTCCTTCTTTTCCTTCAAAATGGAAAATTGGGTCCTTTGAAAGTTACCTAATTTTAAAGGAGACCCGGGCACGATGGTTTCTCAGTTAGACTCATGTCTTAGAAAGCTAATGCATTCTCCCTCTGAGATTTCCCTTGGCGTTCCATTTGGAACCTAATCGTTCCCCCTAAGCTGGGTTTCTTTGCTTGGGAAGCTTCTGAGGCGATAATAACATTCTTAACCAATTAAAGAGGAGAGGGATCCCCCTTGTAAACAGTTGTTTTTTATGTCAAGAGGAGGAGGAAACAATAGACCATTTGCTTATACACTGCTCGAGAGCTAAGATGTTATGGAATCTTTTTTTGACCATTATGGATTATAATTGGGTGTTCCCCTTAACGGTTCGTCAATCCCTCCTTGCTTGGCAAAATGCTAGTGTTGGCAAAAAGCGGAAAAGAGTATGGTTGGCGGCCCTCTTTTGTTTTTATTTTGGATGATTTGTGGAATGAAAGGAGCAGGTGGCTTTTGAATGAGACCCCCCTACGCTCTCGGGATGAAATCTTCTTTTTGTTCACCTTATGGTCATTAGGCTAGGATTGTATAGTGTTGATCCTTAAATTCTTTGATAAAGTTTCTAACCTGGCTAGGGTATAAGTGAGAGTGGTAGTGTTCTCCCCTTTTGTACTCCTCTTTTGTACTATTTGGGAGCTTTGTTTCTCGGTTATTAATATATTTTCTGCTTTTTACTGATCAAAAAAAAAAAAAAAAAAATCTTTGATGAAGTAATTTAATATTTCTTTATTTCCCTTTCATTATTCTCTTCTTTTTTTTTTGAGTAGATCTTGGAGATTAATCCTCATCATATTTAATAGAACTTAGACAGTTACAATAACCGTCTTATAAGCATATGATCTTCTTTAGAGCCAAATGGCTTTCCAAATACCGAATTCACATCCTGGAAAGCAGGGTCAATCTTTTTCTGTCACCAGCTTTAATCCTGTAGTTACAGTAAGGAATGCAAATTCAAACATCCATGGCATATTAATTTTACAGATATGGTCCATTGTAGCTGAATTGAATGACATTCTTTAGAGCATAGATTATCTTGGGTGCAGCTTGATAGCCCAAAATACTTTTTTTATAGATAAAAACATAGATATATTACACAAAACAGCATAGTATACAGAAGTATACAAACAGCCCAAGAAACAGAAAGACAGAAAACACAAAAGGAGGCTCACCACCCCTCAAAAAGAGGCCATCCACTCCAAAATACATACGAGTGAAAACGCCTCTTCTCCTAAGTACAACTTATTCCAACTCCATAAATTATACACAAAAGAATTCTTCAGGCTCTGTACAACTAAAGTCCCATCTTCAAATGCTATATGGTTTCATTCTTGACACAGTATGAGATATTCAAAATTGGTTATGGGACTTGAGTTTCTATAAAATGGAAGAATCTCCAAAAATCCATTCTTACCCCCGGATCATTGGAATCCTCTCTTTGAGCAACCCGCATAATCCCTTAATGTGTCTATCAGGATGAATAAATGAATGAATAATGGCTTAATGTGGGTTTGATCACAAACAAATATTTAGCTATAGGATTTGCTGCTTTATATTTCACCATCTTTGGATTCGATCACAAACCCTGAATAAGTGTAGTGCTTTTGAAAAGACAGAAAACCCGTTTGTCCTTGAGGCTTGGCTCGTGGTAGGAGTGTTGGGGTGGGTTTACGGGAGGATTCTAGATTGAGTCTTAGGGAGCAAAACGGAGAAGGAAAAAATTTACCTATTAAAAAAAAATTAGGAAAGGTTTTCTGTGGAGTAATACACAGAAACGTGCTTATATGTATGTATATAAACAAAACACAAAGGGACATGCATATGGTCATATCCATCACTTTTATGTAATATTTGTAACTTCCGCTGGTTGCAGATACAAAGAAATTTACAGCTACGGATAGAAGAACAAGGAGATACCTCAAATGATGTTTGAGAAGCTTAATGCAAATCAGGAATGCGACAAGCAGAAGACGTCACCATCTTCACTGGAAAACCCCTCGGCTCTTTCTTCAGAAACCATACCAAATTCCCCAGCAGCTAAAAGTGAAATAGAAGCGTCCCATGCTGAGCATGACAAAACAGGAACCGCCCTTGTTAATGACGACAATACATCAAGTAGAAATTCCCAGAAGCTGGGCATGGAGCAAAATGTAGATGAAACTGAAGCTCTTCTGGGCAGGGAGCAAAACGCAGTTGAAACTGAAGCTCCTGGCAGGGTTGAACAAGATTCTGCTTGTGAATCTATTTCCCAACCCTCGAAGCGTGCAAAAGTGGATGCGTCATCCATATCATCTGTCAAATCAGCATCGAGCTTACAGGAACCGTTGAATAGTGGATCTTCTTCTAGTGCAAGTTGAGTTCTCAAGTAGGACAGGACAGACTTAGCTGACTGGTATATTGATATTTGGGAACTTTTTGAGGACCTATTTTCTTTTGGTCTATAGTCTCATGGGCAATGACTAGTTTAGTCTTTCTGTTTAGTTGGATAAATGAAAGTGAAGATTAAAGTTATGGACCCCCTCATTTGTACTTTTGGTGGTTAAACAAGGACAAAATCGCATTACTAAGAAATGCCTGCCGTCCTCTGAACCCACTGAAATTATTATTATGCTCATGAAGGAGTGTCTAGTTGTAACGAATTATTTATGTCCCTGATCGTGAAGAAAGTGTATCAATAATCTTTTTACTTATGGTTAGAATTATGTTACCATGTTATAAAGATGAGAAATGTTGCTGAAAAACACACCAGAAAGTTTCATTCACAGGAATAGCTGGTTTATTATGTCTTATCACTTCCTAGATCCCAATTCCCAACAATGATTGGGTTCTGTTCATATCCAAGCGTTATGTCTTTACCCTTTTTTCTTGGATCCGCATTTTTAATAATAGCCCAATTCTCAACTCAGTTCCTGAAGATTTATACTGTGAGAGGAGGCATAGCTTTGGCAGATGCAACAATAGAGACAAAAAGGTTGAAGAAATATGCCTCAAGCACATGAAGAGGAGGAGCTAAGAAAACTGGGGGGATTTCAGGGTTTGGAAAGAAATGAGAAACTGAGACACCAACCCCATGGAAGCCTCCTCCTGCCAATAATCAATCCAATCTTTACACTACCTACCAAGTACCAGGCTCTCATGTCATGATTTGATCTTCACCTGTAAAAAAAGGTGTTCCTTAACTTCAGCAGACAGATATCAGATGGAAGGAATATGGGTCTTAGCAACTTCTGCCTCCTCATCACTACGTGGAATTAAATAAAATAGATGGACTTGCTGGTTTCCGAATTTTGATTTTTGAAACCAAAAGCAAAGGTGTGATTTTGAGTTTGTTCAGACGCATGCTTATTTCATGGCAATATAAAAATGTTCTTTTTATTTTTCTTGGGAAAACTATGCTAAGGGGTGCCAATTTCAAAGTATTTGAAAAACAAGGGCTATGATAACTTATTCCAAGCTCAGTCCTTTGATAACAAAGTCCAAATATTTGATCCACATGATGGATTGGATTTGGAATAAGTTATCTTGACCCTCATTTTTCAAATACTTTGAAATTGATACCTCTTAACATAGTTTTCTCTTTTTTTTGTTTGTGAAAATTTCCCAAACAATCACATTCTTGAAATATGATAAAAACAATTCACTAAAAGGTAATTCCTTTCCCCATTTCCTTTCCGCTCTAACTCAAATTTAACCCAATATTTAGTTTGTGAACACAATTTTAGGGCACTAGTGCCCAAAAATCCAAAGCAGTGGCATTTTCAAGCTAGCCCAAATTTGGGATCATAATTCATATCACAGCATTGTAATCTCTAATCCATCAACGTTAATGTGCTTGCCTAACTCAATTCAATAACTAGATTAAAAACAACAAAAACATGATCTTGAGTACTAAACAAGTAACATAATATACCATATCAGTTTTCTACCTCAAAAAAAAAAAAAAAAGAACTTTATACGATTATATAAATGGATTTTTTTAATCATATATACACGTTTTAAAACCATAAAACATCCTCAATTGTTACTATATTAAGAATTATTTGGTTAAAAAATCTCAAATAATTCAAATTTTGTAATTATAACAATTCTCATGCTTGGACAAAAATATCCTTTACCCTTTTATGTATTTAAGTATACATATGTTTCTCTTAAAAAGAAGTTATTTTTACATGAGAAAAGGATAAAAGTATTTTAATTAAAATGAGGTCAAAGATTGATGAAGGGTTAGATTTTCAAAATTCAATTTTCAAAGGACATTTTAATCAAAAGGTGATTTAATTAAAAAACCTTTTGAAAGCTAAAATTTGGAAATCTAACCCTTCATCAAAAATACCCTTATTGTTTTCATGTAAAAATAACTTTTTCTTTTTTAAGGATATATGCAAGTACATGAAAAGGATAAGAGGATTTTTGTCCCCAATGGAGTCAATTCTTCAAGAAAAAAACATAAAGGGGGGATAGATTTACAAAAATTGAGTTATTTTAGGTCTTTTAATCATTTATTTTTTAATCAATTCATCCTTGTATTAATGCTTGGGACTCACTGATGGTGACATTTTGCCTCATGGAGAAAATTTTTAGTCAATTACAAGAATGGTGGGGTTCTTCTGTGAGGAGCAGTCATGGGCGTTGGTTTGAGGGCCAAGGTGGTGCGTGGGGTCCTTGAAGAATGCAGGCTGATGTCAATTTATTGTTTGTTTGTTTAGGAGGGTTAACCTCTCAGACACCTTTGAATTGAAGTAATATGCAGAGCATATTGTCACAGCAAGCAAACCATCTCTCCCACCACCTATATCACCCCTTGACGTCTCTTAGACTCAAACCTATGACTTCTCAACTCACAGTTGGTAGAAACAAACTCACACCATACACATTCATAACTTTCACCCTCTTCTTTAATATAACCCCTTCCATCCTTCCCCATCTCTCCCTCACTGTCAACCCCCACTTCCTCTCTCCCTTTCCTCCTAGCCATGGCCTCAAACACCATGGCAGGCCTTGTTGCCGGTTCCCATGCCCGAAACGAGATGCATGTTTTGCACGGCGAGGTAGCTTCTTCTTCTTCCTTTTTCTATCACAATTTGTTTTCTTATATTTTTACGTGTATTTTCTTTTGGCAGCAACGGCCTCCCACCCGCCAGTCTGTAGCCAAACTGTGTCGGGTTTGCGGGGACGAGATCAGGTTAGAAGGACGGGGAGTTGTTTGTAGCCTGCCATGAGTGTGGGTTCCCAGTTTGCAAGCCTTGTTATGAGTATGAAAGAAGTGAAGGAAACCAGAGCTGTCCCCAGTGTAACACTCGCTACAAGCGTCATAAAGGTTATTTTCTTGACTGAATATTGAACTTATTCTTTGAATTTGAAAGGGAAAATCACCAACCCAAGTAAGCTTCTACACTGCAGGTTGTGCTAGAGTTACAGGAGATGATGAAGGCAGCTTGGATGGAGATGATTTCCACGATGAATTTCAGATTAAGAACACTAGAGATCAGCAGAATGTCTTGCTATTGCTTATTTAATTAAAGACCCACAAGGTGATTAATCTTAAGGGTGTCAGTGTTAAATTAATCTAATCTGATGAATTTTCAGGAAAATGGAGACTACAATCCCACCAGCTGTGGCATCCAAACGGTCCAGCCTTCTCTGCAGCAGGGAGTGGTAACTGAGTTTTTAGTTTATCTTATTTTTAACAACTTTATTTTGTATCGGTCTGTGAGATTAATTGCATTTTTCTTTCTTTCTGAATTTTAGTTGCTGGAAAGGACTTTGAAGGTGAGAAAGATATGTACAACAATGATGAATGGAAAGACAGGGTAGAGAAGTGGAAAACTAGGCAAGAAAAGAAAGGAGTTAGTTCCCAACAAAGACAGGAAATGATCAGGCGATGATGATGAGTTCCTGTTAGTTCTTCTTCCTATAACCTCAACATTTGTACTAATACAATTACTATATGTTAGAAAATATCCTTCACTAAATGTTTATTATGTCAATATATATCAGTTGGTAAAGTGTGTTTATTTAGACAATATATATTAGTTGGGAAAGTAAAAGTATGTTTGATTTCAGTTTTTGAAAACAGTCTTCTGTTTTGAAAAAAACAAAAAGAACATGTTTGGTTCTTATTTTCTTTGTTCTGAAAAACACATGTACTACATTCAAAGAACAAGGAGTAAATTTAGAGAATATCAAAAAGGCCTATTTGGTTTCTGTTTTTGAAAGCATAGAGAACACTATGTGGGTGTTTTAAGCCCCATTGTATCATCCCGAATTTAATATTTTTGTTATGCGTATTCGTAGCCTGAAAAGAAAAAAAGAGAAACCAGCGTATGTTTTCTGGTTTTCAAAAATGGTAACCAAATAGGGCCCAAAACAGTGTACTCTGTGTTCAGGAACCAAGCCGGTCCTAAATTTTCTTATTGTGTTCCTCATAGTTTTCTTTTTCTTCTTTGTGGATTTCCAAAAACTAGAAGATTCTCTTAGAAGGGTCTATAACTTCAATATTTACACTAAAAGAAGTGCTAATTTATTCATCAGTCTGGTTGAAGCTCGGCAACCATTATGGAGAAAAGTCCCAATCCCATCAAGCAAGATCAGCCCATACCGCATAGTCATCATCCTCCGCCTCGTCATTCTTGCATTCTTCTTCCGTTTCCGCATCCTAACCCCAGCTTATGATGCATTCCCCTTGTGGCTCATCTCAGTCATTTGTGAGATATGGTTTGCATTTTCATGGATACTCGACCAGTTCCCCAAATGGCAGCCCACCAACCGTGAAACCTACCTTGAACGCCTCTCAATGAGGTTTGAGCGTGAGGGCGAGCCCAACCGCCTCTCCCCAGTTGATGTCTTTGTGAGTACTGTCGACCCTCTTAAGGAACCGCCCATCATTACAGCCAACACAGTTCTATCCATCTTGGCTCTTGATTATTCTGTCGAGAAGGTGAGCTGTTATGTATCGGATGATGGTGCTTCCATGCTTCTCTTTGATTCTCTAGCGGAAACTGCTGAGTTTGCACGGAGATGGGTGCCGTTCTGCAAGAAGCATACCATTGAGCCTAGAGCTCCTGAGTTCTATTTCTCTCAGAAGATTGACTATCTCAAAGATAAGGTGGATCCCAGCTTTGTGAAGGAGCGTAGAGCCATGAAAGTGAGCAAGCAACAATATCGGTTTCCTTTCATTTTATTTTCTTCAATTGTCTGGGCCAAATTGGTTCTGAGCTGATAAATATGGTGGTTGTTTTTGTTGCAGAGAGAGTATGAGGAGTTTAAAGTGAGGATTAATGCATTGGTGGCAAAGCTCAGAAGAAGCCAGAAGAAGGATGGACTATGCAGGATGGTACCCCATGGCCTGGAAACAACACTCGCGATCATCCCGGAATGATCCAGGTTTGTGCAAGGCTATTCCGATTCCTTAATATGAATACTAAGCTTTTAACACCCTTTTTAATATTTTTATTTTTAGAACCTCTTTCACCTCCTACTAAAAGACCTTATACTTAGAGGAGGGTTCCTCCATATATATTCACTCCAATTGGATCATGTCCAACCAATGTGAGACTTCCAACACTCCCCCTCACACTGAGGGTGGTTTTTTTTTTTTCTTTTTCCAGTCCTTTTAGAGGATAAGCGTGGAGCTTTTTCCACCGTGATCTAGACACCCGGCCAACTTTGATACCATGTTAATATTTTTAAAACCCCTTTCACCTCCCACTAAAAGGCTTTATGGCTGGAGGGAAAGTTCATATATATATTCATGATTGGATGAAATTGTCCCGGCAGTATGGGACTTCAACACCCTCTTTCATGTGGTGTACTTACATGGAAGAAACAAAGCAGCATAAGCCAATTCGTTTTATGGACTTTCAAATACATAAATGGGGAACAAATATTCAAAATTGCAGAGAGGTGGCTCAAGGTTATAGGGTTTGGTTTTAATATGAGTATCATGCTTCAATTTTAATAAGAAACAATATGTTTGATGATGTAATGGATGTCGGGTTCTTTACAGGTTTACCTTGGAAGTGAAGGTGCACTTGATGTAGAAGGCAAGGAACTGCCCCGGCTGGTGTATGTTTCTCGTGAAAAAAGACCTGGCTATCAGCACCACAAGAAAGCCGGTGCCATGAATGCTCTGGTGAGTGATCTTGAGCTGAATTAGGAAATAAAATGAATATCTGCAGTGCTGATTGATTATCAATGTTAATGCTTGATCTCTAGGTTCGAGTCTCTGCAGTGCTTACCAATGCCCCCTTTATGTTGAATTTGGATTGTGATCACTACATCAACAACAGCAAGGCAGTAAGAGAAGCCATGTGCTTCTGATGGATCACACTTGGAAAGAAGCTCTGTTATGTCCAGTTCCCACAGAGGTTTGATGGTATTGATCGCCATGATCGATATGCTAACAGAAATGTTGTGTTCTTTGATGTAAGTTGGTCTAATTCTACTCATTCTTTTATCACAGATCAATAGTGTATTTCTACTAGTTGGTCTAATTTCAGTTTTTCTGTCAACCCCAGATTGACAATTGGTCATTAATCAATATTTCAATCACTGATCTTAATTTGCTTCAATATCCTTTTGGTTATAGATCAATATGAAAGGCCTGGATGGGCCAAGGGCCAGTATAATATTTGTACTGGATGTCTTCAACCGGCAGGCATTGTATGGCTATGATCCACCTGTGTCCGAGAAACGGCCCAAGATGACATGTGACTGCTGGCCTTCATGGTGCAGCTGCTGTTGTGGTGGTTCAAGGAAGTCGAAATCGAAGAAGAAAGTCCACAGGGGTTCCTTGGAGGACTGTACAGCAAGAAGAAGAAAATGATGGGGAAGAACTACTCGAGGAAAGGGTCAGCACCAGTCTTTGATCTTGAAGAGATTGAAGAAGGCCTTGAAGGCTATGATGAGTTGGAGAAGTCATCACTTATGTCACAGAAAAACTTCGAGAAAAGGTTCGGACAGTCTCCAGTTTTCATCACTTCCACTCTCATGGAAGATGGTGGCCTTCCTGAAGGGACAAATAGTACAGCTCTTATCAAAGAAGCCATTCATGTTATCAGTTGCGGCTATGAAGAAAAAACCGAATGGGGCAAAGAGGTGAGCTAGCATAAACCAAACTTCTCATGGTATCTGAAAGTCCCTCAGATGAGTTCTTGATAAATTTGTTCCCCTTGCAGATTGGATGGATTTATGGCTCAGTTACAGAAGACATTTTGACAGGATTCAAGATGCATTGTAGAGGGTGGAAGTCAGTATACTGTGTGCCAAAGAGAGCAGCTTTCAAGGGATCTGCTCCAATAAATCTATCAGACCGGTTGCACCAAGTTCTGAGATGGGCTCTTGGATCTGTTGAAATTTTCCTTAGTCGTCATTGTCCTCTATGGTATGGCTATGGAGGAAAGTTGAAATGGCTGGAGAGGCTTGCTTACATTAACACCATTGTTTATCCCTTCACTTCCATTCCCCTGCTTGCCTACTGTACCATCCCTGCAGTCTGTCTTCTCACAGGAAAATTCATCATCCCAACTGTAAGTAATGTTAGAATAATACATTTTGAGGTGGATTCAGGAAGGATGAGCAGCTCTAACTGGAGATTTTTTTGTTT
>JAEQBH010001498.1:0-192408 GCA_016808115.1 Tetrastigma voinierianum
GTCCAAAATTAAGTCCTTCTTCCAAGTAGCCTCCTTTAAAAAGAAGCTCACCTTTGCTAGCATCCAACGGTTTCAAACTACACTTGCAAGAAGCTCTTTGTCAGATTGGCTCCAACACTTTAAAATGAGATTTGACGGAGAAAATTCCGTCCTTTATCCTTTTCTCAATCACTTGATCTTCCATCTCTCCACGCACTCTTTTCCATCATTAGAGCTTCTCTCAAAATTGCATTTTAGTTCAATAATTAATGTGGAAGATTTATTTGTCTACCATAATCATCAAAACAAGGTAAGTGTAGAATTGAATTTTCAATTACCACCTAATCTTAACCCATATCTTGAGAGTGCTTGTATTCTTGACGGTTACTTGTGTCTACTTGACAAAGTGGATATAATTTTTTTTTGGGTGAAATGGTGAGTCAAACTGAGCCTACCTACTTGGAGTGTAGACAACCATCCTAAGAGTTGTCCTACATTAGAGGGTATCAAAACCACCAGCTACTTTAAATAAAATGTATCAAGTCATAGTTTCAAACTTCTTGTAAGTTTCTTTCCATCTAAGTCAACAATTATAGTTCACTTATTTATTTTGTTAGTATTGTTCTCTATGAATATTATTCCGATCAACAACTGTACTGCATCTTATCGAGGACACATTTATGAAGAAAGTGAACCCAATTGAGGCAATGCATGTCAGATAGCAATTCCAATCATTGTAAAGAAGGTTAGTCCAATCTAAACTTAATCATGAGCTGACTGCTCATAGCTTAATGCAGCCTTAACTCCTTGGAGGTGCTCAACTAAAAGCCAACTTAAGTGTGACAAATGTAGGCAAGCTCACACATTGGTTGGGTGGGGTTGAATTCACTTTGCTTTTGCCACAACCCCGAGTTTGTTTTTGTTCCACTTCACCATGTTCTTCATCTTCTTTTCTTGTGTCTCAGCCACTTTTGCTGTGCTGTTCTGTTAGTATGTGTGTGCATATATATATATATATGTGTGTGTGTGTGTGTGTGTGTGTGTGCGTGCGTGTGTGTGTGTGTGTGTGCGTGCGTGTGTATGCGTGCGTGCGTGTGTATTTTCCGTACTTTTTCTTCTTCCTTGCATCTTGAATCAATCTCATTCTGTGTGTGTGCATTTTCAGTACTTTTTCTTCTTCCTTGCATCTTGAATCAATTTCATTCTGTCACTGGATCAATAGCTCTTTATTGCATGAGGTTAGCTGGTGTGCACTCATGTCTTATTTGTTTAAAATGACGATGATGGCCTAATCTATTGCAAAGAGCAAGGAAGGTGGGCAGATGTTATCCAAACATACGTGTTCTGGAATGGGCATGAACCAGTTAGGAGGACAGGTCAGATATTTCTTTATGGTCGCATCTGGAAACCACCTTGATGGTTATCTGATAATGTCCATTTTTCTACTACATAGTCCTTTCAAAATTCATCTGTGCTGTTCAGTATAATTTTGAAGGAAGTTATGATATTGTCAAGTTTGTAGCTTAGGATCTAGTGGGCTGTATCTCCATTCCATTGGTCCTTATAAGTGTTTGTGCTGAATGGAATTTTTGGGCACTTCCTTTCTTTCCAATATTGGTTCTAGTTCTTTTTCTACTTATGACATTTTTTAGTTTTTATATAGTTTTTGATGCTGCTGCATGCTCAAGAATAATTTTGATGCTTTTTTAATTTTTTCATTGTTATGTCCTGTGAGTGCTTTGCACCTGAGGTAATGCATGCTTGTTGTTTCTTTGTTTAATTAGGCATGCAAATGAGCTGCTGGAGATGGATAATCTCCAAATCTGTTACATGTAGATTGGGGGTTTAGAATTTTGTTCATTTTTATTGTTTCCTTTTTTCGATTAAATCTTCCAGCTGTGAAAGCCTCGTCCGGTTCAGTTATGGGTTCCTGTGATCACTTTATTCAAACCTTGTTGTATGTTTTTTGGTCAAGTCTAAAATTTCCTTGAATTTTTGTGGGGAACAAAGGAAGAAAAAAGTGGTTGTGATTTATTTAAAAGCCCATACGAATGTTAATTGAGGTTCCTTTATAAATTACAAATCATTTTTAGGCTATTCTCATCAGTCCATTTGAGCACTAGCCCCATATTATTGCCTAGATTGAAGTAATGTACATTTATGAATGGATGAAACTATTGTGGTGGAAAGAACTAATCCTAAAGGAATAATTTGAGAGAAAAGACGTTCATGAAAGATAAGAACCACAAATGGAGCACTGCCCAGGTTTCTATCTCTGTTTTCTTTTCTTTAAAAAATATTCTATTTTCTCTCTCATTTTCTTTTTGACAATTAACATCATTTTTTCAATTTAATTTAATTTAGTTCAATTTTGATTTTATTATCTTCCTTATGTTTATGGCATGGTTGGCAGGTTTTTTTAGGAATGCATAGTACATAGAATGAGCAACTTATCCTCACAGAAAAGATGATCTTCACCTACAAGGAAAATAGTAGAATACATCTATAAGAGTGCAACCCTAATGGAAAGGTTGTATTGTAGAATTAGAAACTAATCGAAGGAAAAGGAAACATGATTTATGTAGGGTTAGGAAACTTCATATACTTTCTATTTGGTCTGGGGATTGTCTTTATATAAATAAGGTGTTCCTCAGGTTCAATGAACCCACACAATTGCCATCACCTCATCTCTAGTTCAATGGCACCAAAAAAGCCTAAGGCTCTTGAATCTCTGAGCTATAAAGGGCAGATTGGAAAATCCGAGAAGAACCTCCTCACCGCAGGGCGGTCAACCCTACGAACTTTCCGCTGACTCAACTCCGGCCGACGACCACCCCACCTCGACCGATCACCAGATCTGTCCACCGCAAGAGAAGGACTCTAGTGTATTAAATTCCTCCATGCGCCCACCACGCGGCACTTTTCTGCTACAATTGTTCCTCATGTGCCATGCATTGCACGAACAAAATATCTGCAATACTTTATATGATTCGTGATCGGATTTTGTGATTTATTATATCGGAAATATTCGTAAATGATCTGATTTTTGATGCAACATCTATGAATAAAAATTAACAAAAAAATACTTGAAACTATAGCATTGTTTAATCATAAAAATACATAAATAAAGAAATATACACTATTTAAGACTAGATATTCATTATAATTTATCGAGAAATTACATCAATAGTCATTTAAAAACCAAAATGAAGACTGAGCGTCTAGTTTACATTATTTGATAAGGATCTTTATCCCTAATAAGTACATTATCTATACCAAAAAACATGTTACTGATATTATTTGATCAGAATCTCTCGAATTACGACATACATAAATCATTGATCCCACCACAACCTTCCATGTATAGTAAACTGTGGCCCACCACATGCTCGCTTGAAATCCTTGTTACATTTGTTATGGAATTTGGAGATATCGTTGTGGATCATGAGGATAGTTAATAATTCATCTATTATATTGCCGATAGAACTGAGAAGGATGTGAAGAGGTTGACCATAACTCATTGTATCAGGAAATATGTTTACCTCATTAGATGAATCAGATTGAGTTCCAATATATGGACTCAAAAGCGGCGAAAACGAATCCTCATGTTGGTGTCATGTAGTTGTCTTTCCTGCATATGGCTTTTCGTGGCTCGATACATTTGGGTCTCTAGACTTGTGGTTTCATCTTTAGTGTAGCATGTGAATTTTCACTTAGGTTAATGGGCTCGATGGTGTTGACTTTGTTGTGGATGCAATATCGCAATCATTTCAATTATCTTTACCATTATTGATCCCCTCTCCTCTTGGCCATCATAACCTGGTAGGAAGTCACCAGCAAAGCAATTACTAACATGTTGGCAGCAAGTCAAAGGGGTCGAGTAACAACGAGGTTGGAAATGGGTCCTCGTGTCATGACCTAAAAGCTTTTATTTATAAAGCGGATAAAACCAGCTCAACATTAACACCTTTTTCTCGAACATGTGTAGCAATTCATGGATTAAGTTTCCATCTTCGTATCTAAGTGGAGGTGCTTGATTGAAATAGTTGATTCTCGTATTCTTCACCAAACTTAACTGAAATTTCAAGGAAATGGAGAAAATTATTTTCTGCAACTTTATCGGTCTCTGCCTCCATATCACGTATCTTTAGTTTCATGTTGTAATAGAAAAAAACCAATTGTTGGTCCTAGGGTAAATGGCGGAATTTCTTTGTTGGTATAGATTACAACAATGTGCTCACAATTTCTCTAACTGAAGATGATGCGATTTGGAAACGTAGTAAGGTCGCAATATTTGGAGCGTGATTTCAAATCTGAAAACCTGGTCAGTACTGATAAAAATTACTTATATTCAGTATATAATAATAAAATAGTTATAAATTTACTTTTAATGAGAATTAACACTCACAAGGGAATCATTTTTGATCTTGATGCTATTATTTGTCCAGATCCTGAAATCATTTTGTATCTCGGAATAGTATAAGTTGTGAATTCAAAATGTCAAAAAATCTAAAATAAAAAATCAATTGAATGAATCAATTAATTAGAATTAGAAACTCATTAATTGACCTAATTTCCAAAATTACAAAGACCTTCAGCATTAGGATCTAATTTAGAAAAAAAGCGTCGTAGGCAGCTTTGGGAAGTAGCTCGAGTCATGACTAACTCCAGTCACATGTTGAAATTTGGATTTAGATAGTATGTTGCAATAGTTATTGAGAATTATTATGTGATATGTAAAAACATAATATTATTGAATGTAGTCTGGTGACGGATATTAATTAGTTACATTGCATGAGATGATGTTTAAGGGTTACATCCAACGATTTGTGATGATATATTTTGCTTTTCTTTAGCTTTAAGTGGGATTTAAATTTGCCCCTTCATCCAATAGAATCAACTTGTAGACAAATAGCATGGATGGAAGATGACTTCGAATCAATGCGGCGTTGTGTATAGTGTCTTATAGATGGACAGCTTTTCCTGTAACCCGATATCCGTGATCAGCTTGTAGGTTTTCAACCTCGTAGCCAAACTTACATACGTAGCTTGTGAGATGCGTTTATTCTTTAATAAACTTTCTTTAATCGACCCTCATTTTGAGGGTGACCCGAGGAAATATAGTTTTGTTGCAAATCTTGTTGATGTTTTGAAATAGTTATAATTGTTTAGTAGTATGATGTGTAATATTTAGGATTTCAAACATCCATAAAAAAAAATATTTAAGTTTCAAACATTATATAACTAAAATTTAATGTAAATAATATGTTTCAAATTCTTAAATCGAATTATAGCATAAAATGTTTCAAATTTAATGTACTATTAACTAAATAACTAATATAATTAATGAACTAAAAATTATATTGATTAATAATATGAACTAAAATAATATTATTAAAATATCTATATGAAGAATCTAAATTTCTAACATTAAATAATTATAATTTTTTAGTAGTATGATGTGTAATATCTAAGTTTCAAACATTATATAACTAAAATTTAATGTAAGTAATATGTTTCAAATTACTAAAATAAGATTATAGTATAAAAATGTTTCAAATTTAATGTACCTGTGCTAAATAACTAATATAATTAATTAACTAAAAATTATATTAGTTAGTAATATTATGAAATAAAATAATATTATTAGATATTTAAGAAGATCCCAAATTTTTAACATGAAATAATTATAATTGTTTAATAGTAGGATATTGTAATATGTTTTAACATTATATCTAACTTAATTTATTATTATCAAATTAAACTAAAATAAAACTATAGTATAAAAATATTTGTTATAAACTCTTCAATACCAAAATAAAACTAATATACATTAAAAATAAAATACTTAAACACAAAATAAATTCATAAAAGAAGCATATCTTAATTAACATTGTATTTGTTATAATTGAAACCTTAAAAATCGATATCTTCAAAAATATTGGGATGAGAATAAAGAAAAATAATTTGAGAGTTAAAATGGAACTTGGATGTGGATGGATGAGTTTGTATTAAGTATATGATTTAGGGGTATTTGAATTTTTGGGTGAAATAGCAATTGGTTGTCAGCAGATTTGTGATTTATTTCTAGCAATTGGATTTGATTTTGGTTCAAATCATTGGATAAATCATATATCAGTTAATCATTATGAACCGATAAGATATTCGATTTAAATCAGGATTGGATAAAAAATATGGCAAGGGATGCATTTAAAAAGTGAGGATGAAATACGGGCCAGATTGGATAATATTAGGGACGAAATTTGAATTTGTCAAATCCACCCACTGTCGATTTTCCAAAATATCGATAATATATCGGAACTTTTGGCGATTTTCGACCCTGCCTTCGTGCCACTCACTCTTGAGGCTGGCGAAATATCTGATTTTTCGATTTTTTTCGATTTTTGGCTGTCGACTTTTGGTTGTGATATACGTATCGGTCTTCGCCGATCCTATGTTCGGTGATATTTTAGTAGCAAACATTTTTGTTCCTTGCATGCGCGTGAGACATAGCATGGCCATGCGCCCCCTCTAGTAGCCTCACCTACCGCTATGACCTCCTGGCCTCCCGCCTTCGCTTGTACTCCCGGCCATTGAAATATTGTTTTGAAACTTTTTGTAATCCGACATGCCTTGTTTTAGATGGGTTTCTTTCTCTTTTCGCGATTCATGAGATTGATAGTAAAGAGGTGATTTGTGGTTTTTGGGACCAAAATCCATTTAGGCGTGGTGTTTTTGAGGAAAAGTGGTCATTTTCCTTGCAAGATCATATTTTTCTAGTATTTTTTGGATTTTCAAAGGGTTGTTGTAGTTAGATCTGCTTTTATGACTGCCAAGAAACCCTCTAGAGGAGTTGTGTGTCATTATTGTCATAATCCAGGGCATGTACGACGAAATTGTAGAAAGTTGCAGAATAAAAATCAAAGATTTCAATCTATACATTATCAGGAACCACTGAAGTTTGCATCTAGTTCTATCACTATACTTGTCGAGTTAGGTAAAACCAACACGTCTTATTTCGTCTTGCTTCATATGGGTCATTGACTGATCTGAAACCACATGATAGATAATTTCGAGCACATTTGCTACGTTTGATCGCGTACGCCACTATATTTTATTATTCTTCTTTGCGGATGAATTGACGTGCGTACCATTGGGTTAGGGCGATTAAATGCATCTCTAATCACTTTGACCTAATTTATGAGTTTACTACAATCATCTTTTAATTTAATTTTTGTGAGTAAGTTCACTTGTACACTTAATTCCAGTATCACATTTTCACAATTATTATCAGTTAAAGTCTTGTGACGGATTATTGGTAGAGGATCTGCGAGTTTGAGGTCTACATCCTTGATCGGAGGTGCCTGATTTGTTAACGTGCAGGTTGTTACCTTATTCGAATTACATTGTCGTTTGGGTCGTCTTTCTCTCTCTTTGTTAAAAAAGCTATGTCCTTAGTTTTCTAGTTTATCCTCATTGAATTGTGAGTCATGTTGTGAAAGGATAGAAGAAAAGACTACTTTTCTTATTGAATTGATAAAAAGAGCGATCTGAGTCTACTACTTTATCAGGGAATATAAAGAAACATATAAAGTCTGAAAAGAAAGAGGAAAGTATTATGCAAAGAAAGGAAGAAGATAAGCGAATATATCACAAGAATATCATAGATTCTGACGCTCCTGTTTGGGCGTATAGGTGTCTCATGGCTTATTCTAAATGCTGAATCGCGGGTATCGGAGGCTTGGTAAATGTTCTTTATTTGGTCGCTCGAGTTGACAAAACTAGTAGTCATATCTTGAGGCAATCTTACCAGAATGAGTTATAGTCGCATTGATATGTTTGGTCTCGTATATTGGGTTGAAGCCAGTATGTAGGATTGCTTGGTTATACATATGACGTCATTTGTCCATCGTTCGATTCTTCGCTCTGAATAATTTATTTGAGCCATATGGGTTCAGTTGTCAAACCATGGCTTGATGCTCGAACCGTATTAGACACGATCAGCTGCGTCGCATTTAACTACTTTCTTGAGGATATTAAGTTCATGATAAATACCATGATATCCACAAAATTGAGTGTTTGTCTGCGATGAGCTTGCGGTCTAGCATCAGTATCAATAATGCGGGTGTAGCCTGCTGTTTTTAATATACTTTGGCACGATATTCGCTTTGATATAACGGAGGATAAGATCGGCAACCCGGTGGCTTATCCACGTGATTGCTTAGGAAGTATTGCTCTGGCTCATGAAAAGAAATGTCAGGTCGAGTGATGGTGAGGTAATTCCAGTCTCCTGCAGTCATCGATATCTCATGGATCTCGTGGAGCTCCTCGCTTGCCAGTCTGAAGCTTGTTTGGATTATTAGGAATTACACGGGTTCTGACTGGCGTGTTGTTTCTCATATATATCCGAAACGTACTTCGCTGAGGGACTATGATAGGTTAATGTGCTATGTAAAATGTATACGCTATGTGCACAAGTGCCGCAGCGTCGCCTCAGTAATAGTGAAAGTATAGTATCGTCCCACGAGGATTGGGTTACTAATTGCCCGAAATTAGAATGAAGTCACAACATTTGGATGCCACAGATGGAAGAGTTGGAAATAGAAAACAAACTAAACTGAAGTCTACAATATGTATGAAATGTAATTACAAGAAAGCGCAGGGTTTTACAGTTCAAATCTAACAAATTCTATGGTGAGATTCAAAATGGTCCAGTAAATTACTTTAAATTATATGTGTGTGGTTCATAAGCCACATGCTATTCTTTCTGACGATAACAATCTACCCTTGGAAGAATATTCTAATATCATCTACCGCACCCGAACCATCATAACTAAGGATACATTCTAGCATTAGAATGCATAAAGCGCATGTAACAGCGAATATCTCTATTCATGGTGAAACATGGCGTGTGGTCTAACCTAATTATCGTTTCGACCTCCAGAATTAGGTCCTGGAAATCATATTGTGGTGATACATCATCCCATGAACATGAAGATTAGAATAAAACAATTAATATAATGAGATTCGAGGTTAAAAGATTTCTGAATTAAAAACGCAACACCATAGTTCATTGTCAAACTCGCCAAAACCACAATGAGATTAAGCTCACAGGAGGAGGAGAAATACAACCATGAAAATGAGGAAAAACAAGAAAAAGATGAGAAGAGTGTAAATGGCTCATTTCTCCTCTTCAAATCTCCTTTGCTTCATGAGAATTAGTCAAATTTCCCAAGGAGTGCCTTTGGGTGTTTCCACCCCGAAGGGTCTTCTTCTTTGGCAGAGCACCTCCCAGACTCCCTCAGAACTCCCCTTTGAGGTCTCCTTTGTAATATACAGTTGGACATAAAAATGCCTTCTCATGGTGACTGTGAGAGGAGGAGTCATATGGGCAACCACTTGGGTTTGTTGCTTAGAAGATGCAGTTAGGTATGACTCACAGCTCATTATATAGCTTAGACGGTCATCGAGCTTGGTTTATTGGTTTAGTTATATGTTTTAGGAGTTTGGTATGTTTCGCATTGACTAATCCTTTGGGTTCCCCTGTCATCCATGCAGTTGAGGTAGTGCATTTATTTGATTGTTTATGTGGATGACATTGTTATCCACGATGATCATGATTGTTTTGGAGAATTTTGGAAACAACATCTCTTTAGCCGCTGGACTAGGGCAGGAAACTCAAGAGTATTTTGTAGGGATTGAGATAGCTCGATCTAAATCGTGTGGTTATGAATTGAAGTATACGTGATATTAGAGGTGGGTACATGTAGTTGCAAACACTGTAGACATCATAATGGATTCGCATTTTAAAGCTTGTACTAGGATAGGGAGCTGCGGTGAGGGAGATATTGACGACTTGTGGGAAAACTAAACTATCTCACCATCACCCGACCAGATATTTCCCTTCTGGTGAGTGTTGTTAGCCAGTTCTTGCAATCACCATGTGATAGTCATTGAGATGCTGTGATTCGTAATCTACATTTATATTAAGGATTACAGGAATTTGAGAGGTGTTATATGAAAGCAGTCGCTGGATTGTGGATATTGTGATGCGAGGCGGGTGGGGTTCACTGAGATAGGCAGCCTCGACTTAAAGGTATTGTGTATTTATTGGTGGAAACCCGATTATCTGGAAGAGTAAGAAAGCGAGATGTTGTAGCGGATCAGGTGCAAGACGAGGAATCTGAGCTGCAACGACGTGAGCTACCGTATGGTTAAGGCATTTCTTGAGCTAAGCTATGGGAAGGATAAACAAACAAAGCTAATATGCGATAAAAATCAAGCTCTCCATGGCATTCGACTCGGTCTTTCATGAGAGGACCCGAGCATATTGAAGTGGATTGTCCAACCTTCGGAGAGAAGATGTCGGGTTGTATTCTTAGTTTTGTCGACTCGAGTAACCCGACTAAGGAGGCGTGTTTCACCAAATCTCTCATGGGTTACAGAATTGAAATACGTTTGTAACAACCTTGGTGTTTGTTAGTCTCCGACTTGATGAAGTGTTGAGGAATATAGAATATTCTAGATATTAACTGGTTTTATCTCTTACATTTTTGTACGTTATCACTCCTTTTACACTTTATTTTGTTTCCTTTTTTTGTTCCATTATTTTGTATATATATAGGTGTCTCTATGCATGTAGTCACCCGTTGATAAAGAAAAGTATTCTTTTCTTCACTTATTTCATAACTGTAATGAAAGTGGATTAAGAGCTTTTTTCTCATTTGAGTACTTTTGTGATGAAATTGAGCCTTAATTCCATGTTTATGTTTAAACATTGAAGTAATAACACGAGTTATTTTTCGGGCCTTTTCGATCGTTCGTATTCTGGCAGTAGGATTCGTCAGGCGCCGTGTGTTGATACACCTCTACTCAAAGGGTAAGTGAGAGAAAGAATAAACGTCTTAGCGAGATTGCTCGGTATACTTTGTTACGAATGAATGTCCACTAAAATTTTGGTAAGCCTTGATGTATTGTTTTGATTAAGCGGATGCCCTCAGGTTCTTAATTGTTTACTCCTTACCGCAATTGTTTCAAATAATGAAATTATTCCTTTATTGATCTCAAGGTATTTGAATGCACATGCTTTGTTCGAGATGTCCGTCCTTAAGTCTCAAAGCTTGATCCGAAGGCTTTAAAGTGTATCTTTGTGGGATATTCTTGTGTTCAAAAAGGGTATAGGTGTTATTGTCCCATTGTTCGACGTTACTTTGTGTCTATAGATGTTGCATTATTTGAGATTACCCCGTTTTCCCTATCGTCAACTATTATGAGTCAGGGGGAGGATGATGATTTATTGGTTTATTCTGTTTCCTCACTGGTTCCTACTCCTGCTCCCATTCTTGTTAAAACCCTTATGCATCAAAACACACGATTCATAACAAATGGTATTAGAGCCGGGTTAAATATCATAAGAGGAAGAACCTCCCATTCTTTCGGGTATCTTTCTTGTGTACAAAACCTTTACTCAGGTATACTCTTGGCGCTAAAACCCTCAGGTATAGTCCAACACCGGTTGCTTCATCATTAGATCCAACCTAGAGTGATGATCTTCCGATTGTCCTCTATAAAGGTAAACATCATTGTGCTTACCCAATCTCTTCGTTTGTTCCTTATAACCATTTGTTGTCTTCATTTTGTTCATTTATTGTCTACAGATTCTATTTCTCTTCCCAACAAATGCGTGAGACTTTTATCTCATGCGATTGAGGCGTAGTGTTATGGTGAGTGAAATGGAGCTTTAGATAATGATGATTACGATGGGACTTGAATTGCCTTTACTACTTGGAATGAGCTATTGGTTGTCATTGGGTGTTTGTAAGAAAGTTTAATCGATGAATTACATTTGCTAGATTGAAGACTCGTCTTGTTCTTAGGGTTGTAGTAGGAACATGAGTTGGTTATTTGATACTTTTCTCCTGGCAGCTGGGCGACATATGTTCGTCTGTTTATCTCTCTTGTTGCTTCTTATGATTGGGAAACTACGTTAGGCATTACTCGAAATCTTTCTAATGGAGATCTTGGGAAGAAGTTCACGTGGAGCGGCCGCTGGGGTTTGTTCGCTTGGGAGATAAGGAAGGTGTGTTGTCTTCGGAAATCTTTTTATGGTTTGAGAGAAAGCAGAGTTAATCACGGTTTAATGAGGTCGGTTAGATAGTTGAGATATTGGCGTCTGAAGAGTAAGTCTGGCCAGCTCGTCTTATAAAAATTCAGGTTCGCGTTAATGTTAGTAGTGTATGTGGATGATATTGTAAATCTATTTGGGAATTATTTCGAGGTATATTATCTTAAATCCTCTTCTTGCGTAGTGGTTTCACCTGAAAAGTTTGAAGTATTTATTGAGTGTTGAAGTCATGAGAAGTGAGTAGGAATTCTGTTATGTCAGCCAAAATATGTATTTGATATGTTATCTGAGATAGGGAAATTGAGAGAGACGTGCCAGTATAGTGTCTCTTATGGCTCTGTGCCATGACTCATTATGGAAGGAGGGTGTTTTGAAGATCTTGAGATCTGAGAATATTGGTTGGGAAATTGAACCATTTTACAGTAACTCCTTTCGGATGTGCTTATTAATTAAGTGTTTTGATCGATTATATGTCATCTCGTAGTTAATTTGGGGCGATTGTAAGAAATATCTTATCTTCTTGTGAAAGAAGTCATTGGATGTGGCAAATTTTATAAGAAGCGTGGAGCGTCTTAGGGTGGGTGTTTTTCGGACGCGGAGGCGGGGCGAATCCCAAGGAAGATAGGAGATGCCTCAAAATATTGTATGCTGTTAAGAAGCGATTTTGTCTCATGGAAAGTGTATGTGATGTGATGTGGATACGTCAGTTATTGATGGAAGTGGGCATCGAAACTTTAGTACTAGCGAAGCTTTTAGTTGTGATACTTATTTATGTCGTAGAAGCATCCGGCTCGGTATTTCGTAGACGAGGACCCGATCATATTGAGATATATTGCTATTTTGTCTGTGAGAAGATCTAGTTGGGGTTGATCTCTACAGGATATGTAAAGATTGGAGAATCGTTAGGAGAATTTTTCACAAAACCATTGAGTAGGGATTGAGTTAGTTATCTTTGTAACAAGTTGGGCATGATCATCGTATCTTTCCGACTTGAAGAAGTGTTATAGTATTGTAGAATTAGTAGTTGAGAAAAGGAAACATGCTGTTATGTAGTTAGGCCCATATATTCTTTGCTATTTAGTTTGAGATTATGCTTGTATATAAATAGGGTGTTTGTGTTAGAAATGGGCTCCATACATTTTCCTTAATTATCTTTGATTACAAAAATGAAAAGAAATTATAGAGAAATTGAAAATTAGTACGAATGATCACGTTTCATTTATCTCACGGGTATAAATACAAATAACATGTGACTATATTTGTATAGTCAATCAATCAATTGCAATCAATAAATCAATAAATCAATAAACTAAATCTCGATAAATAAAAGGAAACATAATCAATCAATGAATCTTTGATTTATATGCTAATTCTACCTCGAGTTGGTGCATATGTATACCCATGAAAACGGATAATGAGCAATTGTCCACTAGCAACAACATGGGTCATTATATCTGCCAACTGATCAACACTCTTGATGTAGGGAATTGTTATTTGGGCATAATCTAAGTTGTCCTTGATGTAGTTCCTATGAAGCTCAATATGCTTAGTTCTATCATGTTGTATTGGATTGGTTGCAATCTCAATAGTTGTTGTGTTATCACAAAAAAACCACCATTGGTTTCCTAGGATCAAATCCAAACTCGCTTAAGAGCATTCTTAGCGAGTAATATGTGGTTGCATGATGAAGAGCACTATGTTTATACACTTGCTTCTTTCAGTAAGAATACAAACTTTGTTTTAACTCTTTCGCCACCAGGATTGCCAAATTACTCGATAAATGATATGCCATCACGATGTGGACTTCTATCCGACTTAGTTACCGCAAGTCGGAGTTTGTATCACTTATTGTTTAGATGTCCATGTTTGGAGAACAAGATTGCCCCATGGAAGACTTGAATAGGCTGGGATACTATTAGCCAGTATATATGTTGATTGCTTGGGTTATGCATGAATTGACTCACCACGCTAACCGCATAAGATATATCAGGTCTAGTGTGGGTTAGATATATCAACTTTTCCACTAGTCTTTGATGCCTTTCTTTATTTGTTGGAATTTGATCAAGATAGATTAATGATGTGATTTACTTTAATAGGAATGTTATAAGCTCGCAATGAGTTCTTGATCTATTAAGATCTAGTGTATACTTAGTTGTGAGAGGAAAAGTTCATGCTTGGAGCGAGGGGAAACCTAATGCCCGAAAAATAGTTTAGAGTTCGAGTGTCGAAGTTAGCGTATGAGTTAACGCGAGATTCTGCAGTGAATGATTCGATACTTTTCAGTTTGACACTAGACTAGGCCACCATATCTTATTTCTAGTCTTCCAAGATATTAAGTTGCCTCGATAAATACCATGATATCTGAAGTGGAGCGTGTTTCTGAGCGAGCCTACCCGATCTTAAATTCTGATATCAAATAACACAGGTGTGGCTATACTGTTTCGTATAACACTTTCGCTAGCCAGGTGTTCCTTTGATATAACGGAGGATACGAGGATCCTGCATCGGTGACTATCACATGGTATTTGTGGAACTAACTAGCTACGCTCGCGGGAAAAGGGAAATGTCGGATCGGGTGAGGGGTGATGGTGAGGTGGATTCGGTCTCCTACGCCCAGTCGTAGATGTCTCACTGGATGCCGTAAGAGGCTTTGGATCCGTAGAGATATCTACGGGTTCTGATCAGCGTACCGTTTTCCCTCACAATATATCTAACAAATACTTCCTACGAGACATACTTAGTGGGGCTTGAAGTGAGTACATACGATGCAAAAGAAATGTAGTTTCTGAGTCTTTTGTCTGGAGTGTGGAGATGTTGTTTAAGTTTCTGAATACCATCATGATCACTGCCTGTTATAATAATCGTGTACATAAACAATCAGATAGATGCATTGTCTAGACGATGTATGATGATAGAAGATGAGTGATCTAGTCGTATAAGTCATCTAGAACTCCTGTGCCGCGGGCTGACCGACGGGGCTCAGGAGGATTGCTTTATTAGGCCATATCTGCAGGCAGCCGTGGCTCTGATACCAGGCCGGACTCAGTTGGTATCGTCCAGGTGGTTGCTCTCTGCTTCTCCTCGGCGAGAGTCGCCATGGAGAAATGTATTCTGATGTCTAGATTGATGAGGCCATAAGAAAAAAAGATGAATGAGCCATCTTAGCGATAGAACGTCGTGGTGGAGCCATATTTACAGTATACCCTTGACAACTAAATGAATATTCAGACCGATTAATCTTTGCCATCAAGACCAATCTTATGATATAAACCCAGCGACAACCAACGGGGGCCTTTTGATAAGTGGTGACTAGGTCCACTCTTGCGATAAAATGCGGAAGGTATTATTTCTTCAACCATTTACTGTTTTCAACTGGATGAGAAGGCCTCATGTACGATTTTAGGAAGAGAAAGCAAAAAACCAGGGTGATAAGCGAATACTCTGGTGAAGGCTGGGAGTATAAATAGAGTGAAGTTCTGGAGGAGCATTTTATTTATTTGTGTGGAAGATCGGTGGGAGGAGCCAGTGAGGCCAAGCGTGGAGGAGAAGCCATAGGAGATGATGATTGGGCTGGATTGTCGGTCTGTGATGACAGTATAAACTTCTGATATAAGTCGAGGAGTGCGATAATTTGGAGGTATAAATGAGGTATCCAGGATGGGATAAACAAGAGATGAGATATGACTATGAATTGGAAGGTCGGTGGTAGGGAACATGGAAGGTTCTGAAATGTGACCAGGAGACAAGTATCGATGTATATTAGGAGGTGACGATGGCCTAAGTTGAAGCTGAGAATAGCAGAGGGAGAGATTACCGCCATTGGCTTTGTTTGAGAAAGCTTGTCTTGTCACAGGGTAGAATATGGATGGACCTTGACCCAGATCACAGGAAAGGCCAGGAGGGTTGGGTTTGGAAAAGAAGAATGGAATGAGGGTTTTATCATTCAACAAAGTATGATGGCATGCGATTAATCAAATAACGAGGCTAAGATGTATCACATTAGCGTTTGGAGACCTTATGATGGAGTAGAGAAGGTACAGCGGTTTCCAAGCTAAATGACGGTTCTTGCTCTGAAATATGCCAAATAAACTAGGAGTGTAAGCTGAGGATGATGAGAATCCCGTGTGAGGATGTAAGGGAGGGAGAATGGTCCAGAAAGATGTTCCTTAATATCATTTGTAGGATATGATTGGAAGTATGAAGTTGAGTTCGAACTTGGCATGAAACTTTTGGAAAATAGAGAATAACAATTTGATTTTTCATTAAAAATAATAATCTGCTTGAGAATAATCATCTATAAAAGTGACCAGTATGGAACCCTAAGATTGACTCAGTTAAGGAAGGATATTAAACATCGATATGGAAAAGAAGCTCAAAGGAGCTTTGTGC
This sequence comes from Tetrastigma voinierianum, assembly GCA_016808115.1. NCBI lineage: Eukaryota > Viridiplantae > Streptophyta > Magnoliopsida > Vitales > Vitaceae > Tetrastigma > Tetrastigma voinierianum. The sequence continues at coordinate 16,493 of JAEQBH010001498.1, forward strand.
ATTGATCTAGGCGCTTGGGAATGGGACAGTGTTATTTCCATTGCGTGATAATACTGAGTGAGGACAAACTGAAAAATGAGAACCATTATCAAAAACGAAATATTCGGATGGCGAACTGAATAGGAATGAATGTGTGGAAGTATAAGCAATGGGAATGAAGGAGTGAGATGAAGAAGTACTGACTCTTGCGTTCATGCGAGTGTCTCATTTATGAATTGCAATGTGGTAAAGTGCTCGGAAAGGTAATCTGAAGCCGATTAAGATTCATGGTGAACTACGATAGAAGTGGGGTCAAAGTAATCAAGAACATAAGATGAAGTAAAAATTCACGAAGAAGGACATCTAGGAACAGATTTCTTCAACCATGGTTTGAGATCATTAGCTAAAAGTAATCATGGGGTAAAAGGTATTGATGTAATGAATCTGGGGAAGAAAACAAGTCAGCAATATCTTGAAAGATGAGTGAGGCTCAAAATCGAGAATAAGGTAGTCAGGATGAATGTGAAGTACAAGCGGAGGCATTACTTAGTGCAGTGATGAATAAAATGGATCAGGTTTTGAGTGGTGAATGTACTCCATATACTAGTTGGACGTAGAATAACTCTCAGGTTTGGATTGGCTCCAGCGACAACCATAGAGTAGAAAAACCAACACAATCCGTGAATCGACAAGAAGCGAGATTATCAGACTAAACATTGCTGAGAGTCGCGAAGCTGTAGGGTGTTGGTTTACGGAAGAGTGAGACAAATCGACGATTCGAGGAGAAAGAGCGAAGTGCGAGGTGATCACGGCAAAACCTGCCTTGCGGTTGGAGGCTTGGTGGAAGATCTGAGAGGAGCTGCGAGCTCTCTTGGCGAGCAGGCTGGGTGGAGTGAAGTCGGTGGTCGGAGGGGTTGGCCGCGGCCTCATGCGCCACCAGCGCCCTCACACGCCAACGCGCCCAGGGGATGGCGCATGAGGATGGCGCGAGAGGAAGACATGCGCATGACGGCGCGTGGGAGCTCGATTGTTGGAGTTCTTACGCCCGGTCGGTAGATCGGTTCTTGAAGCAATTCGAGATAATTGGTGATATCTATTTGAGATTGTCGTCGGAGAAGTTGCCACACAAAGTATCTGCGGTGATGAGGGTTTAAGCGATGATGAAAGAATCGATCACTTTTAGATGAAGAGTGGAAGACTTTGGAAAGATTTGTAATAGATGGGTTGGTAGATTAAAGACCACGACCAGACATACTGAACCTTCCATGACTCACGATAGCATGTATGAAATGAGAAAGAAAAAGTGCTTTTCTTTGTAAGAAAATGATAAAAATACTTGATGGGTCCTACCTACCTATATACATCGGGAGACATAAAGGAAATAAAATAAAGTACAAAAGGAAGGAAAATGATTATCTGAGAAAGGAAGGAGATAAACTAGGGAATATCCTAAGAATATCCTGCGATTCTGTATTACGAAAAGTATTACAAATGAAGATTTCACCTACTCTTAATAATTTAAAATCTTTTGAGTTCGAGTAATGCCCTTTACCCCATGTGATGGCTTCTAATCTTTTGGTTCCCATGGATTTTCTAGCATGTCTTTGGTGGCCATTCCAAATTTGGTTGTGAGCAGAACAATAGTCAATTAAGCTGTCTTTGTGAAGAAGCAGGGGAGAAAAAAGGCTTTTGTCTTTATTTTTCTCTCTTATAAAGTGATTTTTGCATCAATATTTGTGCATGAATGACGAGGTTATTTTCCTCCAAAAAATTTAAAAAGAAATCTAATCCTTGATTTTAGGAGAAATTCTCTAATAAAATTAGGCAATAAAATTAAATAAGAAACAACTTTTTTCATTGTAGTTGATGGTGTAGCTATGCCTTCTGGATTTTAACAAGATCCAGGCTAAGTGGTTTTTCAAACAAAATAATTTTCCCAAAGTCATCTCATACTCAGACATTCGAGGAAAGAATGAGAGGGTCAAAATCTTCTCCCGATTGTTAAGTCTCCTTATCTTGTTGGCATCATAATACAAACATTGCAAGGTGAGGGAGTGAAAAATAGAGCATTTGCGCTTTCTTCATTCACTTCCTTTATATTCACTTAATTTATCCATTAAATCAAACATGGATCAAATATATATATGCCATATGTGTAATTATTAAATATTTCAGAATAAATAGGAGCTTCATAGTCTTGTAGATTTTCATGTTCTGAGTTAAAGTCGTGATTGAGAATGATTAATGTTTATATTCATGCATATTTAACAAATACAGAGATCTTGTCTTCATCCTAGCAGTAATAACTTATCTGATATAAAGTCTTCTTTGATGTATCCTTTTGATATCCTTGGTATAATCTTATGGGGCTTCACTGTATCAAACTCAAGTGACAAATATCACTGGTGTAGAATTCCCAAACGGACAATGCATTCAAGGTATGATGTGCCTATGATCATTTGTCTTCTTTATTCTATAATATTTTTAGAAAAAGTTTGACTTGATTTTGTTGTTTATTGTAGGAAAAGTGTTTTCTCTTTGCATTTGTAGGGTTTTGCATGAGGGTATCCATTGGTCTCTAGGTGCTTTTGCTGATGATAGACAAATTTTGGATGTTGTCCTAGTAGCGAATGAAGTGGTAGGCAAAAGATGCTTTGGAAAATCAAGAGTTGCCTTTGTGATTGATTTTGGAAAATCTCATGACCATGTGAATTGAAACTTTTTGGATCATGCTTTAGAGAGAAAAGGATTAAGTCCAAAGTGGAGGTTGTGGATTGCCCAGTGGTTCTTCAGTTGTACAGAGATTGAAGCTCTCTTTTGTGCATAATTCATGGAGCTGGAATAGGTTGTATTTAGGTGAAGTTATTTCTTCACTCATAGGCTTTAGGTAGATGCCTTAAGATGAGGGTGGTAGAGGTTCCTTTGGTCCTAAACTTTTTAGTTGGCTGCCCTCACCTTATACTATGCAACTTTTTTTGTAATGTTGCTTATCTATCAAAAAAAAAAAAAAAAAAGTGGAGGTTGTGGATTTAAGAATGCTTGTATTTTGTAAAATTTTCCATTCTAGTGAATTGGGATCCCAAAGGTTGAGCTACAACATCTGAAGGCTTAAGGCTAGGTGATCCTCTTTCCTTTTTTCTCGTCACTATTGCTGCAGAAGTTTTAAGTAGGATAGTTGTAGGAGATGAAGATGAAGGCTTTTTAGAAAGCTTTTTGGCAGGTGAGTACATGACAAGGGCATCAATGCTTAGCTTGCACATGGTGCAATTTTTTTCTTTGAAGCTAACCAAGAGGAGTTGCAAAACCTGTAAATATATCTCAATGGATTTTGGACAAACATTGGGCTTAAAGTGTAATCTAGAAAAAAGCTCCTTGGTTTGTGTTAATGCAAGTGAGGACTCTTTTCAACACTTAGTCTTGCTGTTGGATAGTGCAGTCTCTGTTTGATCCCTTACATATTTAGGTCTCCTATGAAGGAAATATTAGAGTTAGCTTTTGAGGTCTTGTGTTAGATGGGATCTTTAGGTTGTTTAGGTGGTTGGAAAAAAAAGCGGGTGCACTTCGGATGGTAAGACTAAATCTTGTACCATTGAGGTTATTATAGTGCTCACTTTTTTCCTTTTGATGTTTAAGGCCCCAGCTAAGTGTATTATAGGATTGAGAAACTGTAGATGGACTGCTTTTCATCAGGGCTTGGGGAAAGGAAAAAGAGGGTGACTAATGGGTAGGACCAATTGGTCCCTCCTATTGTAGGTTTAGTATAGTTAAACATTGATTAATGTTCCTTGGGTGACCCTAGTTAGATGGACATTGAGGGTGATTAAAGATCATTTTGGTATAGTGATGGGATCTTGCTTTAAGCAGGCGAGTCTGAATTTGGCTATCGAGGGAGAGATTTTGGCATTAGTACAAGGTTTGTTTTAGTGGAAAGTTTTAGGGGAAATTTTAGGTTTCTCTACCCTAACTATAGAGTGTAATTCCATTATTGTCTTATCTTGAGTTATTGTAATAAGAGATAGTTGAAGGAAAAACTATTTCTTCCATTGATTACAAACTACCTATTTATATACGAACGATCCCAGACCAAATAGGAAGAATATGGGATTTCCCGAGTTTCCTTTTCAGGCTAGTTTTCTAATTCTGTCACATAGCACCTCTCAAGTTGGAGCATAGATGTTGATCATTCTTGACTTATTCTGAAAAGATAACTAACCGTCCTGAACCAGGTTTGTGAAAATATCTCCTAATTGGAGTTTTGTACGGAAATGGTATGTTTGAAAATAAAAAAGATAAAATCAGTTTGCAGGGGAAAGTGACTAAAAATGACTAACGCGTCTCAAATGTACAGGCGATGGCAGGTGGTTCCTGTTAGGCCGCCCGGTGAGCGACGGTTTAAAGGTTTCAAATGCCGCGGGTTGTCAGCGCGACATTGAATTATTTCAAATCACGGGTCGTTGTCAGCGGCGGCATTTGGCTGGAGTGGATTTAGTCGCGGGTATCGTTTGTGGCAATTGACATATAAAACTGGTTTCTATCTTCAGATATGTTTGCGGGAGTTTATTCGAGAGGACAAATAAAACAAAGAAGATAGCTTCATCCATGGCGATTGTGTATAACCCAGGGCCTAAAGCGTTTCACGGGGAAAGCGAAAACAAGCACCATGTTTTTTTTTTTTTTTCCTTTGGGAGCTTCAAATTAGAAAAATATCTGAGAAAAAACGTAAGCATGACGGGGTTTTTACATAGTCTCCTCATGACACATTATAATGAACCCCTTTTAAGCTTGAAAACATTGAGTTTTGAACTCTTAAAAGTTCATCTAATCGAGGATCAGCATCTGAGCAGAGTAAATGTCTGTTTTGCATGAGAACACACTTTCACATCATTAATGGCCTGATAAACTACATATATAGCTCATTGTATTTTTCCATTATGACAAACAAGCAAAAGAGGAAGAAGCATTAGGGAATTTTCATTCAACCGAACATATGACAAATGAAATTGATGGTCTTGTGATTTCCACATCATAACACAATAAAAAGTGCAAAGCATTATAAACCTTTTCAGAAGATGAACCATAAGAAGTAGAAGAAAGCGCATGTTATATTGTAACGCAATTAGCAAAGTTCCTTGGTTAAGGATCCAAAAAACATAGTAAAGAAACTTTGATTTTGAGAGAGAAGAAGGAAAAGATATTGAAGTTTTTACCTATATGTCGAAGGCTTAAAGGAGTTCGATATAATGTGTCGTAGGAGACTATATAAAAACCACAGCCATGTTCGTTTTACGTATATTTTATAATTTGGGCTCGCAAGGAAAAAGCGTGGTGCTTGTTTTGTATTTCACATTAAACGCTTTGTGGTCCAAGTTATACACAATTGGCTAAGGGATGAAGCTATCTTCTTTGTTTTATTGGTCCTCTGAGACAAGCTCTGTGACATATCGCACAGTATGTGAAACAGGTTTAAAGGGTGTCAGTACCATGATTATTCTTGGCGACATTTGAAATCCAGCAATTCCAAATGCGGTGCGGCAACGGCGACATTGAAATAATTGAAAATCTGTGATTTGACAATGGCGACATTGAAATCGTATAAAACCGATTCTCGTTGGCGGCTTGAGGTGAAATCAATTGCCACCGTTCTAGTTGCATTATAATGCATTACTTTGTCAATCTTTCCTTATGTTTTGATTTTATCTTTTTATTTTCAAGCGTACCATTAGTACAAAACTCTAATTGTTTTAGTCTTTATGTATCACTGAGAATCAACCCCAGCGATCTTCTACAGACCAAAATGACCAATGTCTCGATGTGTTTTAGTTTTATTATGCAAATATTGGGTTAGAAGCTATATGCATGGTAGCTTGGTTATCACACACCAAAGCTTTGTTAGTGCGAAGTTTTGATGCTGGCCCCATCGATAACATTTTACTTGTTGCTTGATCCTAGCATCTGAGTTGTGTAGCGGGCTGATACTCTTGTGTCGACCTTAGACGCGAGACAAGTAACTTTCTTCTTACAACTTTTCAGCCAAGATCGAGATTTCCTCAAAAAAACCATTATGAGGTGAATCTCACAGCTCTTCCTTAGATCACATGATTTAACGTCTAAAAGCACTCAATTCTAATATGCCTATGTTTCTTATACAATATTCTACGTCCAGGGGTTTCTTTCAAGTAGCATAGGATATATACAGTGCATACTTGATATTTGATTGTGGGAATGACATATGTGGCTCAAAACATTTATTGGATAAACAATATTCGGATGAGATTCTTTGTAAGATAATTGATTTTAAATGAGTCTTACTGTATCTCGAGGTCTTCCGAATAGGTCATAAACTACTTAAAGTGATATGCACATTTAAGTCATAGGAATACTACGGTTTGACACTAATTTCCTTGTCTCGGATAACAAATTGAGCACATATTTTAAGTTGAGATAACAAATTACCCTTCTTCTCGCAGACTTGACACCCAGAAATCTTGAAGAATTACCAAATGGCTGTGTGGAAGCAGTTGTGAAGGATTTGAGATGATATCTCATATTCAGGTCTCTTCTAGTGATGATAATATCATCATACCGATGAATAATACTAAATGAAATTTTATAGAAAGCAGTGGATTAGACATATGCCAAATGTCTCGGCTGCGACTAAATTTATGCCGACCAAGCACGAGACTTTGACCATACGAAGAGATTTAGAATGGCGCACCTTCACTATCCTTGAAGCGTGAGCCAGGGAGGTTCTTTCATGCCAAAACTCATCTTCACGAGAAGATGCCGATGTAGAAAGGCGTTCTTGATAATCTGATCACGTCATGTGAAACATGAGAAGGGAAATAAATAAATGACAGAGATGTTTGAAACAGCTATAGGAGAAAAAGTATCGAAATAATCAATCTTCATAAGTATGAGCATAGCCCTTAAACAAGGCGGACCTTCAATCAGCAAGCGGACCCGCCGGGTTGACTGCCCAGGCACTGATGACGACGTGGCGGCTGCTCCGTTAGGTAGAACACGAGTCACATGTACCATTGTCATCTGGCTTCGCATTTCATCCACCGCTAGCACTCGCCCGACCGGGGTGTGATGGGCTTCACCGCGGACAATGTTAGGAAGAAGTGAATCGAAAGTGCAATAAAGGAACAAAAGGAAGACGAAAAATGGTTATGAAACAAGCGAAGAGATTGAGTGAGCACGCGATATTTACCTTTGTAGAGCAATCGAGAGATTATTATTACAGATTGGTTTGATAATGAAGCGGCCGGTGTTGGACTAGTGGAAGGTGCAGGAAATTTGAGAATATATACGAGTAATGGGAGGTTTGTTCGACGGGAGCTGGAGTAGGAGTCGGTGGAGCTTGTAAGGTAATAGTGTACTCTAATAAATCATGTCCTCCATGGTGAGGAACATGAAGAAAGGGAAAGCGAGGTGATCTCAGAAAGTGCGTGGTAGGCAAATGCTTGTCGAATGGTGAGACGTCTTACTATACCCTTTTGGGGTAAAGATGGCTTTGGGGCTTGGATCGAGTTTAGAGACTTGAGGATGGACATCTCGAACAAAGCATGTGCATCCGAATACCTTGGGATCAATAGGGAACAACGATTATTTGGGGGTGGTGGTAAAGGTAAGCCAATTAAGAATCGATGGGGACATCCTGTTAATTAAAAGCGAGTTGTGGAATTTGCATTAGTACGAAAATGTTTAAGGGACATTCATTTCAGAACAAAAGGGCTCGGAAGGCGGTCTCGAGAGGATGTCTATTCTTTCTCATTTACCGTTGTAGGAGGTGTATCGACACTGGGTAAGTGAGAATCGAAGTATTTGTAACATGAATTTGAAAAGGTTCGATAAATACTCCTTGGCATTATCACTTCTCGATGTTTGAAGCAGACAGCAGAAATTGTGTTTGAATTTTAGCCTGGTATTAAAATGAGAAAAAAGCTCGAAACGACTTTTCGTTCAGCCTCTTGGCCCGGAAGTGACGAGAGAAATGTCGACAAAGTAGCGGAAATGCCCAAACCAGGTGGGGAACATCAGCTGAGCGAGGATCCCGAACATCGGAATGAACTTCTTTCAAGAAAAGAGCGGGCTTGTTTATTGACTCTAGGACTAGTCGCGCGATGAAGTTTAGCATATTGGCCGACTCACAATTCAGTGAAGATAGACTGAAGGCGGGGATATAAGCTAGAAAGAGAGAGAGAAGGATGACCTAGGCGACAATGTAATTAGAATGGGGTAACAACTCCAGAACAAGTAACAGACTTTGACACCTCTGTGTCAAGGATGTAGAGACCTCATACTCATGTCCTCTTACCAATAATATGCTTCATCGAAGATCGTGAATCAAGCATTGTCGGGATAGAATGAGATACTCTGATTAAGTGTCACGGTGGAGTTTCTGCATAAATTAAATTAAAGATAAATTGTGGTAAACTGTACTTGTGGAAATTGAAATGATTAGAGAGTCGGATGTATTGTCCACGACCCTAATGACAAAGATGTTGACCTATAGGGAGTAACCGTGAGTGAAGGGTGAGATTGAAATGTAGGAAATAAGTAGGTTACCTATCCCATGTAATTCGGTGGCTCCACCGATCGATGACCATATGGAGGAAGAAGAAATAAAACATGTGTTGGTTTTACCTGTCTCAACGAGTATAATGATAGAAGTAGATGTAGACTTAAGTGATTTATGATACTGAGATGACTGAAATCTTCGATTTTTGCTCTGTAACCTCCTATACTTCCTGCTTACATGACCTGGATTATGGTAATAATAACATAAAACTCCTCTTGAGGGTTTTTTGTTAGTCATAGAAGCAGATCTAACTGAAATATGTCGTTGGAAATCTGAAAAATACCAGAAAAATTTGATCTTGTAGGGAAAATGACCACATTTCCATGAAAAACATTGCAATGGAATAGTACTTGGCCTTACAATCCACAAAACACCTTTGGACTCGAAGAAATCAAGGAAGACAAGCAAAAAACCCTAGACAGGTAGGCTATCGGACATAAAAGTCTTTGAAAAACACTATTATAGGGCTTGAATGTAATCTGAAAATGGGTGAATGTGCTTGTTGTGATCGTGACACAGTGAAATTTGAGGTGGTAGGACTATGGAGCCACACGCCCTCGTACATTGGCTTGTGAGGATGCTGGGCAATGATGGCAGCCACCGCGTGGTGCGTGGGATGTACATTGCGAGAGATTCCAACGGCGGTGGATAGATCGGCTGATGGCGATCTGGGTAGGAGGAATCCCCGTAGGAGATGAGTTAGGAAAGTTCGTTGGAGTTGATCGTCGACGGTGAGAGGTTTTCTTGAAATTTACCTAAAAATTTGCCCTTTTTTTATAGTTGACTTTGATACCATGTATCGAGATAATTGGAAGGAAAACTATTTCTTTCATCGATCTGACCACTGTTATATACAAGTTTCTAACTCTACATGAATGCAAGTTTCCTTTTTCCAGCTAGTGTCTAATTTTACAATACTATAATAGTTATCACCAAGGAAAGAGGTTTAGGGAAGTTTGACAACTGATGTGCAAGATGTTAGATGTCTCAATGAGTTGGGTTGCTCCCTTAGTTGGATTCTGCATTTCCTCACAAGTTGTTGACTCGTTCTTGAAAATTTGGGCGCAATCTCCTTTGTCGAGATTTTCTTCCCACCTTGAGTATCCTTTATTTCTCTTCCTTTGTGTTCTTCCTTAATGGGGCTTGACACTTGCTATTTTACCTTTCTCCCATCCTTGGAAGGATTATGTCCTTATGCATATCCTGTATAAGTACACATGAAGATGGATTGTTTCTTGGAGTCAAAAAAAAAAAAATCATTGGCAAAAGGCCTCGCTAATGAAAATTGTAGAAATTTAAATTTTACCTACTCGATGTAGTTTACTTTTCTTGAAATGCATACTTTTCGTAGCAATTGGCAGGAGATGTATAGCCATAGTTCTAGGGCTTTCATAATGTTTAATACGTCATAGTTTAACATAAGTTATCCCTCACATGAACTACTTAAATCATTGTGAATTAAAGAATCATTTTCTTTGATTGAAAAAGAGGTTCTTGTGAGATATATTAAATACACACAATGATACATTATATGAAGCATAAAAGCATAAATAAGGAAATAATTGATAGAAATTTTCTTTTTAGTTATCACGAATATTAACAATTAGAAAAAAAATCTCAAACATATACATATTTACCTTTCTAAAATTTTACAATTTTTACAGCTAGTGCCTTGGATAGTAGGTCCTAGGATCTTTGGAGATTTCCAACACTCCTCAAGCTGGCTTGAAAATGTTTCCATAGCTGGGTGTAGTAACCTTTTTTGTGGTAAAAAGCGATATATTGATTAAAAGGGTGACGACCCTGAGAAATTATCTTAGAGGTATATGAAAGGGAAGCGATGGAAAGCAGAGGAACAAAAACCCTAAGATCCCCATGAAAATCTTTGGCTGACCTACTCTGACTGAGACAAAATCTATCAAAAGAATTTGTGTTTATCCTTCTTTATACAAATTAGCCCAAGACCTTAAATTGGTTAAAAAAGAAACTTTCATCATTTGAATAGAGGGGACTTCATTCTTAAAGGCAGCCTTGTTCCTTTCCCGCCAGATAGTCTAGAAGAATAAATCAAAGAGAAATTTTGCCATCCAAATCTTTTCGTTTCTTGCCAGAACGACACCTAGGCAGAAGGTTTCCTCACTGGGAGAGGAAGAATCCGAGTTGAAACTGACCATGGCCCGAAAAGGGCACGAAGCATCACATCACTTGAATGATGAACTAGCAAATGGTCGATAGTTTCCTCGTCCTCTTCACCTGAAAAAACACATGTTGTTCAGATTCCTACCCTTTTTTTAAATTTGGTGGCATAAGCACACTTACGAAAGGCTTCCAGTAGAAAAACCCATCTTAGGAAACAATAGGTTCCCGAATAGAGCGATAAGGAAGGCAAAAGTGGGAGAGCGATCAGAATACAATATAGACTTTGTGAAACCTTAACTCTTTTGGTATTCCCTTAGTATATCAGCTACTTGCTGATCAATAGAAATGTAGGGCATACAAAAGAGTCCTACCTCCAATTTCTCCTTAATAAAATGCTTTTTCAACCTTAACATGCTTTGTCTTTGTCATGCGCGAGGTTGTACAGTGCAATTCTTGCCTTGTTATCTAAAACACCTTTATAGGAAGTAGCGAGTTACTATGAGGTCCTCAAGTGATCCTTTGATTAACCGAGATCTCATATACCATGAGCATTGTTTGAATTTATACGCACTATTTCTGCTTCACATTATGCTTTTTCGGTTATGCAGAACAAAGTCTGATGCCCATAAGTAGATCTCATGTATTACACACCATCCCGATCGGCGTTGTGTAAAGCTCGAATCTTAAATGACTCGAATCTTCAAATAAAAGACCCTTTTGTGGAGTTCACTTTTGATGTTGAAGGATCCTGACAACATTGAAGTGTTCTTGTCTTGGTGGTGCACTGAACCAACCAACCATGCTCACTTCACGGATGCTATGTTAGATGTGTACGAGGAAGAGATAGATTAATTTTCCCATAGATGTCTTTACGTCTCTGTCGGCAGTATCCTCAAAATTGACTAGTTTTAATTTTAAGTTAGATTTAGTAGGGGATTCGACAACTCCAAAACCCAATAGGCTTGTCTCAAGTAAATCCCATATGTACTTCCTCTGGAAACAAAAATTCCTTTCCTTCATCTTGCAAATTCCGTACCCAGTACTTTAAGATTCTGAGTTTTGATCCCCAAAACTCGTAAACAATCTTATTAATTTCTTAGCTCCATCACTAGTTCAAATAGTTCTTTTCCAGTTCAACGATTTGCCGCTCAAGTGTTTTGATCCCCCAATTAAGAGTAGTATGATATTCTCCATTGTAGGAGCATTCGAAAAATTCTTGTACTGGTGGCCTTTGACATATTTGTTTGAAGGGAAGGAATGTGGACATGAGAATATGAGGGAAAGAACAAAAATATTTAGATGAGTAAAGATGAAGGAATTCGGCTAGAAAGAAGATGGAGAATTTCCATAAATTCTTAGGAAAGAGCCAAAAGCTCTGATACCATGAGAAAAACTGGCTAGGAAAAAAGTGATTTTCACTTGTGTTCAATATAGGAGTATACATGCACAAAATTGTAGCCTAAAATACTTCTCTGCGAATTAGTGAATTAGCCGACCATATATACAGTTGATAAGGGATTAGAATCAGAATATTACCTAAAATCTTCTACAATTAACACTTTCCTATTACAACCACATACGCAAAATCTTCTATAATTAAACTTTATGTTATAGTATGTATCATACGTTAACATGTTAGTTTAATATTTTATTAGGATACTTTATATAGGGTTGTAACCATTTAGGAAGTAGATCATCTTACCTAATGTAGCCTAACCTTTTTGTATATATGTATGATGACTCAATGGAAAAGACAAGGAATTTATTCCTCAAATTCTTCTTCTCTTAGTTTCTACATGGTATTAGGGCCTAGGGCTCAGATTATGAGGTTTTAAATTTTGCTTTTAGGTGGTTTTAAGTGCTCTGAGAGATGTGAGTGGTGTTTTGGAGCACCATTTCAAGTGGATCTCATGAGTCAGACCGTGTGAGGCTTGCTAGAAAATCCAGGCGGTTGAGACCTTCTTGGCGGCGTGGAGCTCATCTTGTACTTTGTTCGAGACCAGTCCTGCGCCTGCGTGGCGTGTGGGCGCATGGGGATGATACGGCCGGCCTCCTCGGTGTCGTGCGGCGCCCTGACAAGATCTCAGTCTGCTGTTTCTCTGTTTGATGCACAGTCGCTGTTTTTAGTGATTTTTGTGTTCGACGACCTTGTGCCTTGAGTTTAAGAGATTTTTGAATCGCCTTCTAAAGTACTTGGCCTTGATCTACTTTCCTTGGCTTCTATTGGGTGAATCAACGGATAAAACTGTTTCGCTTGAAGTGGTCCAGATGATGTCTAAGATCCTGAGATTAAGTGTTTGAATCCCAATTATTTGGATTGAATTGAAGCTTGATCTGCCTCTACTTGAGGAGTATTCGTGTGTGATCCTGCGCTGAGGACCCTCTGCAGTGATTCAAGGGCGATCATTTGGAGGATGAGGCTGGAATCTCTTTCTAAGTCGTAATTGCATTGATGGTAAAGTCGTACTTTCATTAATCATTATGGGTTGTTGGAGCCCCTAATGGATTATTTGGGATTTGTGTATTCTGGAAAGGGAAATATTTCTCACATCTTCGATGTGTGTCGAGCCTTTATCGCTATGAGAAAAAAGATCGGTCACTACAGATTTTTATGGGTATAAAAGACATATGATGAGGCAAGATATCTCTTACCCTTTAGTCGGATGTTGGAGTTCAAACGAGATCCAGCGGGAAAGATGGTAGTGATGGAAGCTGTAGTTGCCCTCCCTTTTGAGTATGATTTTGTTAAGGCCAGATTTTGTTAGAGCATACGGTCTGTCAGAGTCCACAAAATTTCTTCTTTCCAAGAAACATTCAATCGAAGACTTCGCACAGAAATATCCCCACCTGCTTTATCATCTACCTAGATGAGCAGTGCTCTTGTTGGTCGAAGCAATTGGTGAGTCGAAAGCCCGCAATCTGAAATAGTAGGGAGGTAACACTAGAGGTCTAGTGCGGAGAGGTTGTGTGTTATTCTTTGCCATGGCTTCCGGACGTATGATCTGGTATGAGCATAGAGGCAAGATTAAAGATTTTTCGTCGCCAATGTGCCTCCTCTATTGAGGCATTTGATCGATAAGTCTAATTCTTGCAGACCGAACTGGCTGAGTTCCACTGTACGGAAATCATTCTGATCCATCTACTGGGTTTATAGCTATTGTGAATGGGTGACAGGCAGCTGGCTCTCTTTTTAGGTCTCCGATGGAGTCATTGATTTTTGGAGCTACAAATCACATGACAGGTAATTCTAGTCTATTTTCTACCTTTCAGTCACAATCTTCACCTTCCATTGTCACTTTGGTAGATGGGTCACAGTCCTGTGTTCTTGGTTCAAGCACCTTTTTTCGCACTCCTTCTATTCCCCTATCATCTGTCTTGAGTTTACCTAATTTTTCTTTTAATTTGGTATCTGTGAGCAAACTAACTCGAGCTCTTAAATGTATCTTAATGTTATTTCTGATTATTGTTTCTTCGGAATCTTATGGCCAGGAAATAATTATTGAAGTGAGACTTGAATTTGGGGTCTCTGCATTCTTGATCTGTGATATCGGGACACATTACATTTGAGTTACTACACCATTATAGACTCATATAGTTAGGCCACCTCTCTTCACTATTGGATAATAGAGTTGTCCCAGGTTTTTCGAGTTTGTCATCCTTAGACAGTGAGTCATCTCAGTTTGAAGCATCATCGTCTTAGTTCTCGTCGCCAGTCTGATAAACGAGTTGGTGCTCATACTGGGTGAATCCATTCGGATGTGGGGTCCTTGTCGATTTTTGTCCCCATTGGGTTGGTCTTATTTTATTCACGTTTATGCGATGATTATTCATGAACCCTTGGTTATATTTAATGAAAAATCGCTTAGTTATTTTCTTACTTTTGTGCATTTTGTGTTGAAATTAGAAAACTAGAGTTTCATGTATTAATCGAGAAGTGATAATCTTAGAAGAATATCTGTTTGAACAATTTTAGTCATTCATGCTTCAGAATGACATCCTTCATCAGACATCCTGTGTTAATACTCTTTCTTAGAATGGAGCTGCTGAAAGAAAAAATACACTTTCTTGAAACCGCTCGGATTCTATCATTTCAAATGCACGTGCCTAAGCATTTTCTTGGCCGCTGCTGTTTCCACTTCCTGCTTTTTAATTAATCGGATGCCTTCCTCTGTCTTGGATTGGGCCCTCCGTTTCAGACTCTCTTTCCCCGTAAACCTTTGTTTCCATTTGAGCTTTAGAGTATTTGGGGGTACTTGTTTCTGATCGGGATGTTCGATGCACGTAATGTCTAAACTCGACCACTAAGTCATTGAAGTGTATCTTCCTTGGTTACTCCGGGATTCGGAAGGGCATAGGTGATATTGTCTAGTCTTCGGAGAATTACTGGATTTCTTTTGATGTCATATTTCTTGAGAATTACCTTTTTCTCCGTCGAGATCCACACTAGTCGGGGAGGGGTGATGATTTCTTTGGTTTATCTTTCTTGCCTCGTGGAAACTCCTGTTTACATTCTACCTCGACAAAGCCTCCTGTCCTCGAGTTTACCATGCTCAAAAACACACGCAGCCTAGTCTAAGGCCTCCAGGCTGCTTGACATCGGATCTAGTTCTTAGTGATGACCTTCCTATTGTCTCAGTAAGTGCGACTAGTATGCTCATCGATCTTCTCCTTTTGTTCTTATAACCATTTTGTCATCCCATTCTTGTTGTTTGTGCATTCTTGGACTCTATTCATTTGCCCATACAAGTTTAAAGCCACTGGCTTGTCTTGGTTGAAGCATGTGCATGATAGATAGGATGGATGCCTTGATGATAATGGTACTTGGGACTTGGTGCGTTTACTTGCTGGAAAGAAAGCCTTTGGTTGTTGATGGGTGTTCTGATGAAAGTTAATCTTAGATGGATCCATTGCTAAATTTTGAAGGCGAATCTTATTTGTTAAGGGTATGCGGACTTATGGGGTGGATTATTTTGGTCTCTTTTTCACTGGTTGAAGTGTACTCAGTTATTGTTATATCTACAGTGATCATTTCGTAGATTTGGGACATAAATCCAACTTGACATTAAGAATGCCTTTCTTCATGGAATCTTGCATAAGAGGTTTATATGGAGTAACCTTCGGGTGTTTTGTTCAAGGGGAGATTGATAGAGTTTGTCGTCTCAGAATCATTGTAATGACAGAGAGCATTGGCAAGTTAGGTGAAGTGATTGAGAAATTTGACATGCGAAGAGCAAATCCTATCATTACGTCTTTTCTGATTACCGGCCAGTATCTTCTTGTTAGTTATTGTCAACTGATGATATTATCATTGTTTGGGAATGATATGGTAGGTATATCTTCATGAAGTCCTTTCTTCATAGCGATTTCACCTGAAAGGACTTAGGAATCTTTGAAATACTTACTTGGGTATTGAAGTTGTGAATAAACGTGGAATCGTCTTGTCTCGAAGGAAATATGTGTTGGATCTATTGTTTGAGAGAAACGGGAAAATTGTATAAGCCATGTACCGATCCCACATGGCTGAGAGGCATCTTACTGAAAGGCCAGATTGTTTGAAGACCACGAAGGATATATGAGAGAAATTTCAGTTGGAAGAACTAACTCGGCTGATATATTGATATTTCATACTTTGTTAGTGTTGTAAGTCGATACGTGTCTTCTCGACGGTTGATCTGTTGTTGGTGTAGAATAGATTCTATCTTTATTCAGCGAAAGACTGGGGCGTGAGTATTTTTATCTGACAATCATAGGCATTAATAGACTTGAGTATTCATGGATCTGATTGAGCGGGATCTAAGGAAGGCAAGGTCTTAGATTCTTGTGTGTTTGTTGGAGGAATCTAGTTTCTTGGAAGGTGAAAGCAGGCGTTGTCTCTCGATCTAGTGTAGAATCGGGTATGGAGCAGTAGCACGATCTGCATGAGATTATGTGAAGCCAGCAACTTTTGGCGGAAGTCGGTATTAAAACCTCAGTCTTGGTAAAAATTTATGGTGTGACAACTAGTTTGCCCTTCATATTGCCTCTAATCTGTTTCCATGAGCAGACTAAACATGAGATAGATTGTCATTTTGTTCGTGAGAAAATACAGCTCAGTTTGATTTCTACAAGATATGTGAAGACTAGAGAACAATTAAGTGATATCTTCACAAAGGCCCTGTGGAGATCGGGTTAGTTACCTATGTTAAGTTGGGCATGATTAACATCTATGCTCTAATTTGAGGGGGAGTGTTATAGTATGTATCATATGTTCTTTACTTATAGGGTTGTAACCATTTAGGGAGAGTAGATCATTTTACCTAATGTATAGCCTAACCTTCTTCTATATATATACATGATATTTCGATGGAAAGGGCAAGGGTTTATTCCTCGACTCTTCTTCTCTTAGTTTCTACGCACAATTCCGACCCTGAATGCGGCAATATCGGCTCACATCTCTGTAGCTAGAGAAATATTTAGATCCAGCGCCCACAGGATAGTATCCTAGTATCTCTTGAAGTTTCCAAGCCCCAAAATGTGTGGGATGAGTGCTGGCCTAAGCTAAATGTTAAGGGAATCTAGTTCCTTGTTTTTGACATTTCATTGGCAAATCTTATCGTTAGACGATGCCAACCCAATCTTTGAGTTTTTATGTTCTTTTGTTCATCTCATTTTGTAGAAATGAAAGCGCAGGTGCGGAGTTTCCTGCTAAAGGTACCTTGGAAGGATGATATCTCAGGACTCCCGGCAAAATCTGAGCCCCTTAGTAGAATCTACTTTCAGGAAGAGGAGATGAGCAAGAAATTACATCATTGCCATCTGCTGTTCTGTTGAGCTTGCTGAACTTTGACATCTGGACTAAAGGGCAATGACATATTAAGCTCCTCATATGTCTTTTTATAGTCCATAAAAAATGCCATGAGAGACTGATCCTATTTCTCTGATCGATAAAAGGCTTTACACACATCAAATATATGTGAAGTATTCCCCTTTCTAGAAAACATGAACTCCAAATAATCTGTGAAGAAGTATAACCAAATGATGCTTTTCTTATTGATTGAATGAGTGAGTCAATATTACATATATAGGCACTATATATACAAAAGATGGAATAAAGCCACAGATATTCTAAAATGTCTGAAGATAAACCATAGGATAGGATATTCTAAAAATATCTTAGGGAATAAATCAGAGGAGGATATTCCTAAGAATATCCACAGCAATTCTCATCTCCCCTACTGTTTTGAAAGAGCGTGTGGGTTTATCAACTGGCTTGCCTATCAAAGTCGTTCATACAATCACTTCGATCACGACTACGATGGGACCGCAGGGTGTTACGATGGAGTTGATTGGATGGGGCGAAATGGAATACGGCGAGAGAATTTGCGAAGAGATTGGCCCGAGAAAGTCATTGGGAAGATCTAGTGGGAGGATGAACTCGAAGGTCAGTCGGAGAAGTCTGGCGAGAAGATCCGTCGGAGGAGATCCGATTGAGAAGATCCGTCGGAGGAGATCCGACTAAGAAGATCTGTCAGAGGAGATCCGACTGAGAAGATCTATCGGAGGAGATCCAACTGAGAAGATCTGTCGGAGGAGATGGGCCAAGTCCATTCGGAGGAAGAGCTCACTCGAGGAACCAAACATGGCTTTGATACCATCTTGAAGAAGTATAATAATGATATTTTCTTGTGATTATAGATAAGGTAAATTAATAATCACCATAATATGAGGAACACCCTATATATACAAAAGAAATAGGAATAAACCAAGGGATATTCTAAGAATATCCTGGGAATAAAACCATAGGATAGGATATTCTAAGAGAATATATGATGAATAAAATGGAAGATATTCTAGAATATCTATAATTCTCAACATAATCCATTAGCTCCTTAACAAATTCATAGTGATTAATTTCAGGTAGTGCCTCAATATCGTGGAATTACAGATCATGAAGAAGATGGACATATATTCTATGTGTTCTTTCGAATTATGGGTTAGATTCCTTATTGAGATGATTGGCCATACAAATTTATATAGCCAGATCTGGAATCATTTGCTCAATCACGTGATTGAGACGGTCGGTTGTGCTGGTGGTTTTTGGACATCGCCGAGATCCGCCGGGCGCGCGACAAGCTTTTTATCTTCTGACCTACTCATTAGGAAGTCAAGGGAAGGAAATCAGTGACAACGAAAACCTCCAGAAATCAAGAACGCAAAAATCTCTTGAAAAACCCTAGATCTCGCAACAAAAATCCTCGAGAGGCCTGTCAAAGTAGTTGGAGTATGGCACCTGAGCCACATCATGGTTTTGTTGAAGAGGCACACCCCACAATGTGTTGCACTGCGGTCGGGTAATGACCACAAGGGGAGAGAAATTCGAAAGAAGCGCACCCGACAGGGGTTGGGCGTAAGCTGGTAGCCTCACAGGGTAGGGATAATCCTCAGTCTTATTGGCTCAAGCCGCCAGCCACAATAGGCGGGTTAGTTTCCTCCTATCTGTCGTCGGGAGCTCTTGGGGAGGAGACCTTAGGATAAGTCGCCAAAAGATGATGAGAAACTTCACCCGCTCCCATGCGCAGCACGTGCAAAACAAGGCAACAACACTGAATAGGCACGTGAGCTTTATGCGCTAGGGTTTCGACCACCTCACTTGGTGGCCGTGTTAAGTCGTGGTTTGGCATATCATAGGTGGTATGTCACCCACATGTTGCTATAGTCAAGTGTTTCCAAAAAACTCACCTCGTTGCCCATGTAACTACCAAAATTGCTTTAAATTATTCCCAAAAATTCCTCAAATCTGAGCCCTAGGCTTTGATGCCATGTAGAAAATAAGAAGGGAAGAATTAGAAAAATGAATTCCTTTTGTATTTCCATTGATCTAAACATGTATAAATACAAAGTAAAATCATCATATCTGTTGGTGTGATCAGTCTAACACATTCTCATTAGTTACATTCTCAGTAAGCGTATATGTTACGATACCATATGCATTTTATATCACGCCATATTTACTTTTATTTTCTTGGAAGGTATCTCTTCTTCGATTGTCATACGCATACTTAATTATTTATAACTGGAAAATCTTTATATGTTTTAGTAAGAAGGAGTATGTGGAATTGTAAGTTTACTCATATGATTAAGTAAAATTCTCAAGAATTAAGTCATTATGTTTGGTGTTCTTAAGTTTATATATCATTGATTGTTACCTTCAAGGATTTGATAATCTTTACATTTGGTTAAATATGATTTCTTAAAAGATAATTGATCGTGCGGGAGGAAATGCTTTTCTCTCTTGGCAGGTGGTCCAATTATCATATTTGCGGGATTGTCTGATAACTACAGAGAATTTTTAATATGAATATGAAATAGAATTTTATCTTGATTTTCTGAGATTCTTGTTAAATCTGGTTTTATGTGCTCAGCTTTGTCTTCAGGCTGTTCAGTTACAATTAATAGTATTTTCACATTTAGACTTAATATCCATTAATATATGTCTATTACTTTCAAATTCTCTAATGCGGGTTATTTTTCTTTGACATAATACATTTGCAATTTGTATGTCATAACCGTAGCGGATATTTATCAGATTGAGAATGAATATGGAAATATTCAAGCTCATTTTGGTCAAGAGAAAAGACTATATCCAAATGTTTCTAAGAGATAGCTATTGAGCTTGATGCTGGGGTTCCTTGGGTCATGTGTCAGCAAGCTGATGCGCCTGATATTATTGTAATGTTTTCCCTTATACCTTTTGAATTTTATTTATTTATTTTTTCTACAGATTTGATTGTGTTTAAGTTTATTTGTCTAGATGGTAGAGTTCAGAACAAAATGGGAGAGAAATAAGCAGAGTTTTCTGGAATCTCCCTCTTCTTTCTTGCCCTTACTCATTTTGTATCACAAAATGGTGAGTTATCATACACAAGCAGTTTCCATAGTGTAAGTAGTCCAGTGCATGGTGTAGAAGTCAGTCTGCAACTCCCTTGATCAAAGTAGTACTGGTTTCTGTTTTCAAAATGGTGTGTGTACAAGGCCTGTCCAGTTTGTCACTAATAATATTCTTATAACCATGATATGTTTAGTTTCTGCCATGCTGACTGAGTTCAGAGCTATATAAATTTCAATCATTCTAAGTGTGACCATATAGAAATTTTATAATGTTGCATTAGTGGGCAAGAAGGCATTCAGTAGCCCAGGATCATGGTAGAACTCTATTCAAGCGTGCTGACTACCAAATTATATGGTTGTAACAATAGTGAGCTCAAATAGTGGAGATGAGAGAATCATGATTTCTCATTCATCAGTCTGTGTTGCAGAGCGTGGGGGGCTATCATCAAAGATTACAGCTTGGCTCAGTAGAAAAATTAATGTAATAATCCATAGTTTTAAGTCAAATATTCTACACTGTTTGAACCTCCAAGTCAGGGCTCTGATGATCAGTAATTACGAGAGCTGTCATAATTACAATTTATTATGTTTCACATGACATTGAATCATAGTTAATGTTTGATCGTTTTATCTTTGATGTCTTGATTGGTTCAGGCTTTGATTGAGTGCTTCATGAGGTTCGATCTTACAGTTCTGACCTCAGTGAACTAATAGCTCAAATGACAGTCAATAATGTGCATTCAGATTGTTTCTTTTTAATAATCATTCTGATCTCCTTATCTAGATGAAGACCATCTCATCTAAGAAAGAGTTAAGTTATTACCATCTCCATCTATGCCATTTTCAGTGATTATTCTCTCGATTAGCATTTTACCTTTCTTTGTGACATTGGGACTCATCAATATGAGATTTTACTCATCTTGAGTTCATGTTGATTGGGATTTGAGACTTAAACATCCATTCATTGTTGAGAGCTACTTATGATAGTAATCATACGCAGTGTTTTTCATACAATCAGTTGATCTAATGCAGTGTTCTTTAATAATATTATATATAGGCTGACAGTGTCCATATCAACAGTCAATGAAACGATCATATTGTAAACTCATGTTAAGTCTTAGTTCTGTTTTGTTCATAATATGACTCAGTGGGAGCGATTGATGGTGTTGGTTCAACATGGGGTTTTTACTAATCAGTCACACTTGGATTTTATATAGTGGGATCATATTCTTGAAATAAATAAATACTCTTAATGAAATATAGTGTGAGTAAATCAAACTCTTACTATAAGACACTAGTTCATATATATATATATATATATCCTCATATCATCTCTCTTTCTGTGTTCCTTTGCTGAGAGATAGTGCTCTTTTCCTCTTTGTAATTCTACTTTCAATACTTCCAATCTGGTAGGATCATGGGTTTAAATTTGTATTATCACCACTTTTACCTTCTCCATTGTATATCATTTTTGCTTAAATTGAAATCAAATGATAATGGCCTTTTGGGCTTCGAATAATGTGCGAAGTGATATGATGTAGAAAACATTAAACGACCTCTTACCGGCTCTCCTAACGTAGCTAACAATTTTCTAAATCGTCCGTTTGTGGTTTGGGTTCAATCGATGCATCATCGTTTCAACTAACGACAGTGTGCCATGCGTTGTCGTGGGTACCGTTCGAGAACGTAATCGCGTCATAACGTCTTTGCGTTTTATTCTAAATGTGTTGAGTTCGCCGTTAGTTAACCGTGTTCGCTCTTATTCTCGTTCATTTTGTTATTTCGAACCAATAACACGTGGTTAATGGCGACGTTTTGGCCATTCCGAAAAATAACTGACTGGATGGGATGGATAGTGTCAGCTGATATTCCGTATGATTTAATATTATGCGCCATCATTCTTCTTAATGTGTACTAACCACCGGGCACCATGTTTTAAAACACACCACTTTATAAAGATGCAAACAACCTCTGCTTGCGACCATGCCTTTGGAAAATCCATGAATAGAAAAAGGATGCAATTAGGGGAAGGGTGCTGACAATCTGATACACTTGCTTCTGGGCATGTATCAACTGGGTGTTGCCATAGATGACTTGCTTCTTAGACATGGCGGGATGCATGTGCTGCTGTTGATTCTCATGGCCCAAATCAGTGCATACCAGACACGAAAAGGTGGCAGGTGGACTGACTTAAAAGATCACTTAGTTCTTCATGTCCAGAGGGCTATCTTTCTCAGTAAAAATGCTTTGTGATGGGGAATTGACCTGATAAGCGACAATATTTCCATGCAAACTGCATTTGTCGACATGTGATCCACTTCTAAAAGCAGTTATGCAATAAGGCTAGAACCTAGGATTTGACCATGTCTTTTCTTTTGGTCGAAAGCAATCCTCATTAGTACCAAATTAAATTACATGAGAAAAGTAAGCAATATTTCCCAAATATGCAACTCTATTTCATGTCATCTGTGTCTCCTCATCAAAGCAACTACACAAGAAAAAAAAAAAAAGGCTCTGTTCTCCACGAGGAATTCAATGCATCTATAAAGGAAGTGGAAGAAGCACACTTCAACATTTCTGTATTCAAACTTCTATTATTGAACCAGCCCAGTTAGCTGATAGCAGGAAGAGAGAAAATACTATTATCAATCTCAAACTGATATCAAAGTGACAGAGCATGGTATAAATAATATGGATACATGGAAGGATGATTGCTTATCAAAGAAAACCAAGAAGCAAAATACACACCTACTGGGGAGGAAGGACCCTTCAAACTTCTAACGAGGCTACTTACGAGGCTAGTTGATTAATTTAAGTTTGTGACGAAGAGTCATCAAAACAACATCTTGTTTTGCTAATTACAGAAGATTCTCAGTGTGAATCCATCATCTAATCTCATTGCATTTTTCTCTTACAGGCATGCAGGAAACAGTGGCATTCCCATTCAACATTTATTACTAGCAAAGAAGAATAAAAACTATTGCTGCTTTGAAAGAACAAAGCTAGTACTGCTTTCACAATAATAAAGAAACTGGAGAGGTTTAAGTCTTACTTTTTGTAATCAAACCAGAAACATTAGGTGTTTTTATCGAAGAATCATTGAATCTTTAGAAAGCTTGTAATCATACTATTGTTATGATCTCTGATAAGCTGCTGATTTTCAAATTGACTTGGTTTTCCAGTGTTAACTTTGAAGATTAAGTTTTGGAGTGCCTAACAGAAGGGATGCTATGATGCCCAAAGCTCAAAGCAGGTCATACTATAGTACAAACTTGATCAACTGTACAGCTTCCTGTGTCTTAAGTGATCTGTGATGTGATGGTGTCCAGCATTCAAGCTCAGTAGAAAAGAATGATGTCTAATATGAAAATGAGGTGGCATGTATTGAGGGTTAATTTAATTCCATGTCAAATGAATAGAAGCCTTCACAGTGGCCTCAGTCATTTTGTGATACAGGCCTGTCACAGAAGAAGCTACATAATTATAGTTTGATATTACAGGATTGTAGTTATCTCCTTTTCATTTCTGGTTCATCTTTGTGTATCCTTTTTGTGTTCTGTGAAATTGCCAGATTTTCATTGTCCTTATTGAGGCATGATATTCCATATTAAACAAAATCCTACAAGGGCTTTTGGGAGATTTGGTTGTTCAATATGTCATCAGAACTGAGAGTTTAGCGGGAGGTGGCGGGTTCCAGGAAGACCCACCTACACTTAATTGAATCCCATTTGTTTATTTGAAAGTTCTTGAAGGACTCTTCTTTGTTTGTTTGACTCTCTGTGTGGGTTATCTGGACAGCATGTGAGGAGGGTAGTAAGAGCATAGTGTTCTTGTTAAGCCAAAATCCTGCAGGATGAGCTTTAGGAGAGTTGGTTCATTTAACATTATATTATCTATTTAAATTAAGATATTTATTTTGTTATATGTAATATAGTCTTAAAATAAAGGTGGGATCTGTTTTTATTTTTCTGATTCAAACCATCTGGGGTTTTATAGGCTATTTGTAGCTCATTACAGTTGTATAGATTGAAGGGATCTTTTCATTCTTATTCCACGTTCTTTTATATATATCTCTTGTATTTGATGAAATTTTAGTGCAAATTAGAGTTTTTCTCTCTACATTCATCATCATATCACCAGCCGAAGCCAATTAACCATATTCAAATGGTACATCTACAGTGAAAGCTGCAGAAAGATGGGTTAGTCTTGAAGGTATAGTCTGAGTTCAGAGAGATGTTAATTATTCTATTAAAGTCTTGGATTTGAGTGCTAACAACCTATTAAGTTTTTGAACTAATTAGTCACTATCTAATATTGTGTTTAAATCTTGGAAATGCAGACTAGATCTATTCAAATTGTTTGGCTATAGCCATCCTAACTGATCTAAAGATTAAGATTTGGAAGGCTGATAATAACAATAATATGCTCATCAGTTCATGTTGAATAGAGATTAGTGTTGACTTAATAAAGTATGAAATGACTAAGAATATTTGGATGTGAAGGAATCTTAACCAACGAAGCAGGCCTTCACAACTGTTCGAGAAGTTGGTATGATTCATGACCTACGGCGAAAAGAGACCGCCGATGTCATCAATATTCAATCTTTTAAATGTTTTGGCAACAACTGATCTTTCTAAGTTGACTGCTTACTTCAAAGGACGAGAAAAGAGGGTTTTAAACTCTTGGGCGGGTTTGTTCAACCTCAGTGGGAGTGGGAGGAAGTGCTTGCTGTAAAGACTAAACTATCAATTGGAGTTTTCTATTAGAATTAGGAAGGAAGTGAAGTGAGTTCTGTGGTTCTTTCAAAACTATCGAGAAGAGGTTGTCTTGCAGTCCCACATTCTAATATTCTGATTTGTGCAATAAAGAAGCTGAGGTATGGAACATGGCTTTGCTGTGACTCAGTTCAAAGTATGGCAGGTTAGAAGTAAATCTCAGTTGAAATTTTAAACAAGTCAAGATCCAACAGCTGTTGTGAGATGGAAGACCGCTTTGAAGATGCATCTTTTCTACAGGCTGGCTTTTGCTGTCCAGTATTTCTGTGGCCAACTGCTTATGAGTCATTCTCAGAATTCATTAGCCCACCGCTGGGCTTTGTTCTGGCTTGCTCAACAACCAACGTCGTCAACTGCTTTGACGACCGTTAAAATGCAGTCTGTTCATCAATCTGATTTTGGCTACTTCTCTTCCGCGTAGCTGCGACCACTTTATGATTTACACCATATGAAGACTTGTAGAATCACTGATGAGATCTCTCGTGGATGGATTGGACCGGGATCTGTGCTGATCTCTGAAGAATTCAGTTAAATTTATATTATTTTGGTTGCAACCTCTGTTTCCGAATGGCTACAAAGATCTAAGTGTTACTAATTTTCTCTGTATTTACTCATAGCTTGGACAGCCTCATTGTTATACGATTAACTGTCTTCAAGAGTGTGCAATTCACTTCCTCATACAAAATGATTGATTACCTCAAAACCTAAACTCAGCAGTAAAGTTGTGCTCATTTCTCTTTTCTATCTTCCATTGTTGAAGACCACTAATATCATTCTTGGCACTCAGGACAGGAGATCCTGTTGTAACACTTTGATTCTTTTCCTTTTCTGTTCTCTTTGTTCCTTAATAACCTGTTTTTTAGTGTTTTTTGACACTTTACTTTTATTCTCAACATGATAGCCTTAGTATACATGTGATTTATGACTATATTCAAGTATTTTTGAAAGTTCCTTTTCCCAACATGGTGTAGAGCCATAAGGAAATTAAGTTCAGTTTGTGTATAGTCCATTTTAGTGACCATCCAGTGTTGTGCCTCATTGATCCTGACAGATGGCGATATCTGCTCTTAGTCTCAAGTAAACTCCTGGACAGGTTTTGTAGTGCTATGATCATTCATGTGACAGCTCCAGTGAGTTATTTACTCATTATTCCCATATTCAAGAACATTGTAGTTTTCATTGATTATCACCTGCCCTCTAAATGAATATGCATTTTGATTATAATTTGCACCATGAATTATCCAGCATTACTCCTGTGGCTTTTCATGAGCTTTTCCATAACTAATCTCTTTGATTGGTGGCTATCATTTGAAGTCCTCTTCCATCAGTTGGCAGCTACGCCGTGCGACCAGTGCGCTCTCGATAACTTCAATCCTCTGGCCTTTAGAATCTGAGTAAGATTGCTGAATCATCTGACATTGAACCAGCACCAACCTTGTGGGTTTTATCAAATCATATCAGATCATCTAGCCTCTACCATGCCCCTCATATCAATGGCTTTGAAGACCTTTTTCTTTTTCCCTTTTTTGAGTCAGCTACATACTACAAACTTTTTGCTTTCTGGCCTTCATCTGCCTTCACAAATTCTATAACTTTTGAGTGTTTCCTCTCCATTCAAACATCTTTTCATCTCTTTGATTCACCATATGGTTCTGTCTTTATTCATCTTCATTCAATAAAACTTTTGAGTTTTTCTGTTCAATGATATGGATCTTGTTCCTTCAACAAGGACCTGTATTTCTCATTCATTATATTACTGTCTTGATTTTATAGTTTATGTACTCCAGACAGAGTCATATAGATTAGTTAGACAGACTTTGGATTCTTTTCCTTTTTTAACCTCTTCATTTAAGTGACACATAGGCTTTAACCTTATTTCCTGTTTTTGTGTTTTTCATTTATAATCTCTTCTTGTATACTATTATAACCATGTCCATGACCTTCTATTCAAACAGAGTTGATTTATATCATGGAGTTACTCAGCTTTATGATTCACACCCATCAAATATTTGAGAGGTAACACTCTTGAGGTGGAAGAACACAAAAATTTCTTGAGGTTGAAGACACATTCACTGATTACTTAGGACCTTTTTCAAAGCAGGAGAGCTTTGCAATTATTCATATAGTACCAGTTCTTTGAAGTCAGTTCTGGTTTGAGTGTCAGGATGGCATGGGCCAAAAGTCATTCATTAAGGCTAGACCCCAGTCTGTGACTAGATCAAGTTCTTTAAATTTGTTGTGAGTATTCCCATATTTTAGCTAGATAACTCAATTTAATAGACAGAAAAAGAAATTGTAAAAGTGTTATAGGAGAAGCTAGGCAGGAAGGGTTGATGAGATTCCATCAGTGGGATCTTGAAAAATCAATGGTGTAAGCTACAATGAAAAGTGAAAAACTGCAGGAAAGATCTACCAATTGTTATGTTTTGTGGTTTTGCCTAGGTGGGATCATTTCATTGCTGAGTCATGAAACCAGCTTCCCGCTACTTTTTATAACCAGTTACCTTCACTAACTAAGAATTTTATTTTTGAACAGTCTATAAAAACTTTAAAATTATTGTTACCACGATTATTCATGGTTTGCTTTAACCAAGCTGTTATCAAACTTTTATCTATACTTTGTATTTTGATTAAGACCGAACTTTGTTCCAAATTTATCTATATTCCTAGTTCTGGGTTAATCTTGACATTATAGATAACTATGGTAAGGTCAAAAGAACATTGTTATTCCCCAGGTTCATATTAAATATTACAAAGATCTCAGTGACGTCCTCAATTTTCTTATCATTAATGTTATTCTTCTTATATTCACTGTTTGGATAACTAGTTATTTTGAGTTGTTCTGAATCAGACTGTGAGGCCATTGAGAACATATTTATATAAAGCATACTGGAACTTCTTTCTGATTCTTTGTTAGTTCTTCATTCATATAAAGTTGATTAATCTGAAGGTTGTTAAAGATCAAGTCATCATAGAGTTTAGATGGTGGTTATGTTCATATTAGATTTTTCTTAATCTTTGTAGCTTGAAATATCTTTGTTCATAAAAAATCAATTCATAAGAAACGAAGATACTTTTCTTACACCAAAGTGAGCAAGATAAACCAAGAACAGTCTAATTAAAACTTCAAGAAAAAGAAGAAAAGTTCTTGTGGTTTTGGAAACTAATCTAACACTCCCTCAGGCAGACTGAACAATGGGTTTTAGTAACATATTCTGTACATCAAGGTTCTTGACCTGTCTTAATATTGAGTAGATTTAGTTATGGAAAAATTGTTAGAATTCAACTCTAAGCGGTTGAGTGTAGTAGTGGACCAATACATTGATCTTCAAGATTCTTTGCAATGGGGACAGTGCATTTTCAAAGAGGCTTTGCAAAGCCTCTGCAAAAAAAGTGCAGAAAAAAAGTCGCGCGCTCAGAAAACCTTTGAAGAAAGCTGTAAGAAAGTAGTGAAAAATTCTCGAAAGTTCACAGGAAAGCTCATCGTAAAAGATCATGGCGAGATTAGAGAGAAAGTTGTAAATCAAGTGCAGAAGAAGATATAGAAAGATTCCATGGAAAGGACCATAGAAAAATAAAGAAAGTTATGGAAGAGATCGTAGGGAAGAAGATTCAAATGGAAGATGATCGATTGGAGAAGTCTGGGAAAGGCGGGCGGAAGATTCTCTGCGAAAGATTCTGGGAGAAGTTCAGGGATTGGAAAATTCATAACAAGAAAGAGGCAGCGTGGAAAAATTGTTTCAGGATATATAACAGAAGAGGAAAGATAGACTATTGATTTGTTGGACAAAAGTGAGAGACAAACATGTTTGCCAAACCGATTGCGGAAGCAAATTCAGGTAATTGAGACTAAGGAAAGGAAGAAAGGTTCTCAGTGGTTGGAATAAGTCGTAACGAATATCATTGGTTTGACGAAATTTTCTATATCAGTTGTTATGGAAGGTAAATAATATTTGGTTTCATTGATTAGCAAGTGAGACATATATATCACTCTAGTGTTAAAGTGAGTAATGGAAACATAGTTGATCAGTGGAAGTGAGAAAGAAGGAAGACCTCATTGGTTTAGAGATGATCATGGCATGCAGCGAGAGCATGTGATTGAATCTTTGCCCGACTTATTACCATGGCGTTAATCTTCATTGATACGGTGATCCGGAATTGTTTGGAAAGTCTTTCGTGGTGTGATGAAGAAGATGCGTGCGTATCAAAGTTGATCGTGACGCCGTAGAGTTGATGTGGCGGGTGGACGCGAGCACTAGATGGGTCACGAGGTGACTACGGCGGTTGATACCGGCCCGGAGTGAGACCGTGATCCTGATGGTTGTCCGGGTGGCTCGGAGTTGGCATGGGTTAAAGCGCGGATTATTCGCGCGCATCGTCATGCCCTCTATTGACGGTCGCGCGACATTATTCACGGCGGTGACCAGATGTTATTCGAAACTTCAACGGCGGTACCCCGGTCGCGCCGGACAGGCTTGCAGGAAACTCAAGTATTTTCTGGCATTGGTGCTGGAGTCATTAAGGGTGGTTGACTTTCTCGGAGGAAGTACTCTTTGGATGTTCGGAGGTGCTGGTATGTGATTTTGTAAGCTTTGTGGGCCTCTGGATCGAATGTTGAGCTTTATGCAGGTCGGGGAGGCCTCCACGAGATCCGGGGAGATATTGATGACTTGTAAGGCAGGCTGGACTATCTATCATCACTCGGCGACGTTCTTTCTGTGGCGTGGTTGGTCAGTTCCTGATCACATGTGACTAATAGTTGGGATCATTGGGTTCATTATTTTATCAGTTATGTTAAGGTACACTAGGTCGAGGGTGTTGTATGTGACATGATCAAATCGAGGATTATTTAGCTACAGTGGGTAGCGAATCAAAAGTAGATAGACGTTCTATTAAGATGTTGTGTGACTATTGAGTAACCTAATCATCACAGAGTAAGAAACAAGATGTAGTGGCGGATCTGAAAGTGTTTGACCGATGTCGAGCTAATGGCTGGCAACGTAACGGGCACTCTTGTAGTTGAAGCATCATCATGACTAAGATTTAGGAAGATGAGCGATTGAAGCTTATATGTGATGATCATTTGTAGCATATTTCGTAACCAGGTTTCTATAAGGACCCAAACATCGAAGTCGTTCTTACTTTATCAGAGAAAGTTGCATGAGGATGCATGACTGCTAGTTTTGGCCATTCCTGTTACAAGTATTAGCCGAATCTTGTGATCTCTTAGAAGGTCCCAGGATAAAGTATATATGTGACAAGTTGGTGTACGACCTATATGCTCCAGTTGAGTGTTGGGTCTCCCCCAATTTGGACTCTAACTTTCTTTCACTTTTTTGTCTAACACTGGAAATTTATAAATGTGCGTGTTTCCTCATCAGTAAATTAAACCAAGAATACATAAGTTTATTTTTATCTCAGGAGTTTAATATGAGATCGTTATTAACACCCTCCTCGTAATGGATTCCATGCGGCACTTGGAGAGTCAAATAAGCCAAAATAGAATCTTTCGTGAAGCTTTCCAGATAATAGTGAGTGAAATTGCAAAGAGGTGGTTCGAACCCATGAACCTGGGACCTCGATTAAACTAGACTCGATACCATGTTGTGACTTCAGCTTTCCACCAGCTCAAACATAAGTTTGGGGTGTATCTGATCATCCGTGTAGCCCAACATAGTTAGATCATTTGTTTTCAAAACATTTGGTTGAATCCCCGCATGTTTTGCCTTACTGTGGGTGGTGCAGGCGACGGAAGCAAAGAAGGGTGGGTAGGGAGGGTAGGTATCAATAAGCTGGTTTGAGTGTCGTCAAATCCCAGCGTAAGCAGAATAAAATTTTTCTAATAGTTAGGCGGTCCTTTTGATGAAAGTGTCATTGATTTGTCACTTTAATTTATGTGTTAAGTTAGTTTATAAATTCAACAAAGTCACTTTCTTTCTTTCCTTTTATCTTTTGTCTCCTAATTAGACTCTAATTTTGTTTCCTTCCTTTGCTCTAACACTTAGAGTATAAATATGTATGTTCCCTCACTTTGTTAATTAATGAAAATCAAAGAGTTATTTTTCTCTTCACATGGTTGAAGCATCTTCTCCAAGAGCTAAGATTTGGGAAGGATGAACAAATGAAACTTATATGTGATAAATCCGACATGTACACATATTTCATCTAACCAGTTTTCAGAGGATAAACATTGAAGTGGATTGTCCTTCCATCTGGAAGAAAAGATTGCGCTGGGATTATGGCTATAGTTTATTGGCTCTGTGATAATACATGAATGTCTTCACATAAGATCTCTTAGAGTTAGGATAAGTATCTTGGCAGACAAGCTTGGTGCGCAGGCCTATATGCTTCAGCTTGAGGGAGTGTTAAGGATTAGTTTCTAATCAATTTTAGAATCTTTCTTTCTTTCCTTTTCTCTTGTCATTAGGATAATTTTTGTTTCCTTTATTTGCTCTAACATGAGTATAAATGTATGTTCTCTCACTTTGTTAATTAACAGAAAATCAAGAGTTATTTTCTCTTCATGAGGAATGAAAGACCATGGCTACGAGCTTTTTGAATCCTTAGGAATGAAGGTCAAAGTTCACATATCTGTATGCCATAACTCTGAGCTTGACTTTTGCACCGCTTCTAGTAAAAACTCCATACTTCTCCATTTTACAAAATAAATGTGCAAAAACCTGAGGCTGATCTCCTATACTAATGAACCTACCCTGTCAGAATCCATCAAGACATCTATCAGCAATCATTTACTTATTTTAATTATAATCGCCTCTTCGTGTTCTTTGGGTTTTGTATCTCGTATACATCTCCTTCATGTGTTCTGACCTGGTGCTGCTCATTTATTGCCGACTACATTAACTGTAAAATTTATAGTGTTTCAAATAGATTAATTGACCAGCTAACCAGTAGTAACATTCTTTATCACATGTTTTCCTTTTCTTAGATAGCCTAATTTTGTGATTGACATCAATGGGAACATCACCAGGTTTGCATCCTAGCATGCCTACCTTTTTAGCAAATCAAGTGTGTGCTTTCTTTGTGAGCAATACCCTTGCTAGATGGAGCTACCTCCTTGCCTAGAAAATATCTCACTGGACCAAGATCCTTTATTTCAAATTCCTTACCAAGTAGTGAGTTTGATTTTTACTTCATTATTTCTAGTCAAGGTAATGTCATCCACATATCCAATATATGTATCACCACAAATAGGCATGAGGCCTCAATGAGAGAGAGGGTGCCATGAGCATGATATAATGCTTTTAAACCCAAATCCTATGAGTTTAAACTTTTCACTCAGCAGTGACAATAGTTATCTTAATCTGAGTAGGAAAACTCAAATAGGAGATAACTATTCCTGATTTATAGGCCAATGAGACTTATCAGAAATTAATTATGCTAGAAAAAATAGCTCCTTAGACAGTCAAACATCTGGACAATCTATAAGCATAGATAGCTCTTGAATATGTTTATGAGAAATTGTTTTCTTTTGTACGTTCTCTTTTGCTTGTCAGTTAATAATACTTTTTACTTCGAGATCTGGTATTTTTTTTCTTTTGGGTCCTTTTTTTTTGCATGGCTTCTACTTTTTGTAGTTAAAATTGTTTGTATTAACTTGTTTCAGGCACATGTGTTATAAAAGAAAAAAGCTTGTACTAACCTGTCTGAAATGGAAGCAGCTGCTCCGCATTCCTGCAAATATTGATGAACGCAAACAAGCCGTGAAATTCCTAGGTCAATTATATACACTACCACCATGGTCAGTGAGTATATTACTCGACTGCCTATTCACGTTTTCAACACTGCCAAGGTTAGATTTCTGTGAAATGTAGGACTTTTTTTCTAGAATTGACTAGTTTATTTAGTGTACTTTGCTGACTCGAAGTATGTCTACATGTGACTTACGCCTATTGGAACACTTGAAAATGAATCCATCTTTACTTGTTTTCGAAGTTTGACGAATGATTTTATTTCTAGAATCATTGCAAAAGTTATATTTATGACCTTTTCAGATGATTGTGGTTTGTAACAAGTTTAGAGGATCTTTTGATAGGACACCAACTTCTTTTGTTAACCAAACAGGGATATTATATGTGAAGGATTGGTCATCAGACTATAAACATGAAGAACGATAAATGATTGCAAGTCAAGCACATTCTATTATAACTTCAAAGGAATAAATCTCCTAAAAAACGTTTACAGATGCTCCATTATTTACAACTCATTACCTGTTGCTGATCCTGGATTCCACTCTTTGAATTGTGGGTCACCAAATGTTTTCAGTAGTTGATTTCAATTTGATTTTTAAGCTCTAAGAAACATTGTTTGAGTGGTCTCGAAGCATAAAATAACTAGGTTTCTAATTTTTGTCCCAAAAATTTGAACAAGTTAAATGAGGAAACTTAGCATATGGAACTCAAAAACGAATGTAGGATCCCATCTCCCAAGTAGCCTCCTCCACTCCACACATGGTTCATATTATTGGCCAGCTCCGATACATGATACCATCTTGGACAACGACCGGATAAAAATTGGTTAAACTTAGTTCACTTGGTCAAGATGCTGAGTTGACTGATTTAATCAATTTATTTATTAAAATTTTTATAACTTCAGCTCATTAAATGACCAACTTCCTATGATTGGGTTTCATAGCGAATATCACGCCTTTAACACTCCTTCACACGTAGGCGCACGTGGAGAGTCAAATAAACCAACGTCCATTATGGACATTCAAATCGACAAATAAAGTATTAAAGACTGAATGCAGAGGTGGGTTCTAACCTGTGACTTCGCTAAACTTGGGTGACCGTACCATGTTAAACAACCAACTCTCCTAAAGCTTAAGCTCGTATATCGGCTGACATGGCCATCATGCCTTTAACAAGCGCAAAACTCAAATTTCTTCCGGCTCATAATAAGAGAACACCACCCAGAATTGAGAGAAAAGAAAACTGTTAAATGATCAACTCTCCTAAATGCTTCAAGCTTGTAGGATTTGGATTTAATATGAATATCATGGCTTCACACCCTCCCTCATGTGCATACGGCCCCGTAGCTGCGCACGTGGAGAGTCAAAGTCCGTCATAGAACTTTCAAATTGTGAAATGAGAGAAGAAAAGAATGGTTTTTTTTGTTGAATGGATATATTACATAGTATAGAGACACCTATATATATACAAAAGAATGAAACAAAAGGAAACAAAATAAAGTGTAAAATGAAGGAAAATAAAGTGTAAAAGAAAGGAGAATAATGTACACAAAAGGTAAGAGATAAACCAAAGAATATCTAGAGAATATTCTATGGTTCTCAACACTCCCCTTCAAATCGGCTATTATGTGTGATACGCACTGTGTTTTTCACAATGTACCGAATCCCCGAATTCTGGTAGACTTAATGAAAACGCTCTTCTACTGGGTCACCCTAGCTGACGAAACTACATCATGTATTCGAGGCACCAGGTGTGTGGCTACTGGGTTATCACCACACAAGTGTCATTTGTCTATTCTTCCCAAATCTTAACTCAAGAAGTCAATATACATACGAGTTTATTAGTTGCTAAAGTTCATACCGATACTAAGCTTCTCAAGACTGCATCTCGCCACTACATCCTGTTTCTTACTCTTATAGGATATTAAGTTGCCTCCAATAAATACACAATATCTTAAAGTGGAGCGTATGTCTAGGAGCGAGCCTGACCAGTTTGCATCACAATATCCAATAATCTGGGTGTGATCTCTATTTTCATATAACACCTCCTGGTTCGGTGTTCCTTTGATATAACGGAGGATACATATGACAACATCCTAATGACTACCACATGGTGACTGTAAGAACTGACTAACTACGCTCACGGGAAAGGAAATGTTTGGTCGAGTGATGGTGAGGTAGTTCAGTCTCCCCACTAGTCGTCAATATCTACCTGGATCTCGTAAAAGCTCCCCTTGTCCAGGTACAAGCTTGAAATTAAGATCCATAGGTGTGTCTATCGGGTTTATATTTCAAGATACCGCTTCTTCCTCCAATATATTCAAGACTTCCGAGACATAACCACACTGCACTGTGACCGAGCTACTCTCAATCCCTAGAAAGTACTGAAGCCCACTTTGCTCGAAGTGGTCAAGTGATGTCGTTTAGTTTCAATACCATCTTGATCATTGGTTGTTATAACAATGTCGTTCACATAAACAATCAGAAAGATGCATTGTCTTGAGAATATATGATGATAGAAGACAGAGTGGTCTGATGTACTTTGAGTCATACTGAGCTAAAGCGGCCAAACCAGGCTCGAGGGGAATGCTTTAGGCCATATAAGGAATGATGTAGCCTACATACCAAACCAGACTTTCCCTGAGCAACAAATCTAGGTGGTCAAGCCCATATATACCTCTACGAGGTCACCATGGAGAAATGCATTCTTGATGTCCAACTAATACAAGGGCCAAGGTCTCATAGCAACCATATATAAGAGAAGACGAATGGAAGCCATCTTAGCAACAAGAGAAAAAGTGTCATAGTAGTCGGAGCCATATATCTTAGCATACCTCTTGGCAATTAAACGAGCCTTAAGACGATCCACTCAACCATCTGAACCAATCTTAACAGTATAAACCCAATGACAACCAACAAGAGACTTTTTAGCATGTAAGGTGATTAGGTCCCATGTGCCAATAGAATGTAGAGTAGCCATTTCTTCAACGATTACCTGTTTCCAACCCGGATGAGAGAGGGCCTCATGCACAGATTTAGGAAGAGAAATAGAAGACAAGGTGGAAATGAAAGCAGAATATGGTGAAGATAAGCGGTGATTAGTCTGGAAATTATAAATTGTATGGGGATTACGAGAGGAATGGGTACCTTTCCAAGTGGCAATGGGAGGATAAGCGGGAGATAACAAGACCGGCATCGTGGAGGAGGGCGCCATAGGAGATGAGTCAATCGGAGGCCCAGTGTCAGTACGCGGGCGACGAGTATAAACCTGCAATGGTCAAGGTGGAGTAGCAAAAGGTACAAATGAGGTCTTCTGACGATGTTACGCAGATACGACATCGTAATCGAGTGCATGCAAGCAGAGGAATATAGAAGAGTTCTCAAAAAATGTGACATCGGTAGAGACAAAGTATAGATGCATATCAGAAAGTACAAATGATAACCTTGTCAAGCCTGAATAATGAGGAAGACACACAGGGTTGGCCGAGAGCTCGGTTTTTGTCCAGAGTAAGAATACGGACAAAACAAACACAACCAAAGACACGAGGGGGAAGGTAGAAGAGAGGTTGGTTTAGGAACATAATGGAATGAGGGATTTCATCATGTAAGACAGATGATGACATACGATTAATCAAATAACAAGTGGCCAAGGTAGCATCCCCCCAAAAACGTTGAGGAACCTTATGATAGAGTAGTAGAGTGGGAGCGACTTCAACTAAATGAGAATTCTTGTGATCAGCCACTCCATTATGTTGAGGAGTGCAAACACAAGAGGACTGATGAAGAATCTCATGTGAGGACTATGAAGAGAGAAGGAAGGAATCGTTTTCTTTCTTATTGAAATGAATAAAATACAGCATAGGTCCTACCTATTTATATAGGTTAGGAAGACACACAAAAGGAAAAATAAATAAAGTACAAATAAAAGGAAAATAATGTACAAGAAAGGTAGGGAATAAATTAAAGGATATTCTAAGAATATCCTATGATTCTCAACTCTCCCCCTCAAGTTGGAGCATATAGGTTATATGCACCAAGCCTGTTACAAATGAACTAAATCCTCGGACCTCGGAGAGACTTAGTGAAAATGTTTGCTAGTCGGCCACCAGTCGATGAAATTAAGAACATGCATCCCGGGAGCAATCTTTTTCTCGAATGAAGTAATAGTCCACTTCAATATGTTTATCCTCTCATGAAAGATCAGTTGGAAGCAATGTGTAGTCGCCACTATCACACATTGCTACATATTCACCTTCCTTCCCAAATCTTAGCTCCTGAAAAAGCTGTTTGAGCCATATAAGTTCATAAGTTGCCAAAGCCATAGCTCGACACTGCCAAAGACTGGGACCCAAATTTCCACTACATCTGCTTACTTTTCCAGATATTAAATCGCTTCAAATAAATACACAATATTCGCTAGAGCGTCTGGCTTGCGTGCGAGCCTCGCCCAATCCGCATCACAATATCCAACACCGGGTGTGACCTCTGCCATATAACATCTCTGGCCCGGTGTTCCTTGATATAGCGAGAACACGGACACAACATCCCAAGCATATCACATGGTGATCAGAGGAACGACTAACTACACTCACAAGAAAAGAAAATGTCTAACAGTGATGGTGAGGTAGCTTTGTCTTCCCACTACCGCCGATATCTCACCGACCCTCGCAGGTGCTCTCCTCGACCGTGCACAAGCTGACATCTCGAATCCATAGAGCGTCTACTGTGTTTACGCCTAAAGATACCAATTTTCTCTTCAATATATCCAAACATACTTCCTCCGAGACACCACCTGACTGGGGACCGAGCTATCTCAATCCCCAGAAAGTACTTGAGTTTTCCCAAGTCTTTTGTCTAAAAGTGGTTGAAGAGATGCTATTTAAGTTTCGAATACCATCATAATCACTGCTTGTTATAACAATATCGTCCACATAAACAATCAGATAGATGCACTGTCCTGATGATGTATGATGATAAAAGACAAAGTGGTCTGATGTGCTTCGAGTCATACCGAACTCCTGTACCACATAGCTAAAGCGCCAAACGTACTCGGCGACCGCTAGCCATATACAACGACATAGCCTCGCAAATCCAAAACCAGACAACTAAACCACTCTCCCCGAAAGTAACAAATCCAGCAATGAACGATATATACCTCCTCGAGGTCACTATAGAGAAAGACATTCTATGTCTAATCGATAAGGGCCAAGAGCCCAGCCACCATAGGATAAGAGAAGACGAACGTAAGGCATCTTGGCAACAAGAGAGAAAGTGTCATAGTAATCGGACCCATATATTTGAGTATATCCCTTGACAATCGAACGAGCCTTAAGACGATCCACCCAACCATCCGGACCAATCTTAACAGTATAAACCCAACGACAACCAACAGGGGACTTGCCAGCAGGTAAGGGGACTAGGTCCCATGTGCCAGTAGAATGCAAAGTAGCCATTTCTTCAACCATTGCCTTCTTCCAACCCGGATAAGAGAGGGCCTCATGGACAGTGTGAGGAAGAGAAATAGAAGACAAGGTGGAAATAAAAACAGAATATGATGAAGATAAATGATGATAAGATAGGAAAGTATAAATAGGATGAGGATTAGCATCACGAATAATCAGATTAACTCAGAGATACTTAATTGAAGTATTAAATCAGTTTGAACTTCAAAGATAACTTGGTGGAAAATTAGAGGAACAACTTAGCTCTAGTTTTCATTAAAAATAGTCAAGTACAATGAGAATAATCATTTATAAAAGTGGCAAAGTACCGGAACCCGAAACCTTAAGGTAGACTTAGTCCGGGAAGGACCCCAAACATCAGTGTGGACAAGCTCGGAAGTAGAATGTGAATAAGGAGAGGAGTATCCACGGAAGTGCAAGTAGTGGAAGATGAAGGCGAGCTGAGATGAAAAAGGAGATTCTTCGACGGAGGAGAGCAAGCTCCCGCGATCATGGTGGGGTAGTCACTTACCAGATTTGAGTCATCGAAAAGTCGCTAGAAAATTTAGCCAACGACGAAGAACAGATTTGACGGCGTCATGAGCCTCCGGGATGATTCATGTATTTCGGATTGGATGTGGACGGAGAGAGATTTACCGACGGGTTGTTGGAGTTGATCGCAGCCTGGCTGCTAAAACCCTAATGCTAATCTTTCATGTCTTTGATACCATGTGAAATGAGAGAAGAAAAGAATGCTTTTCTTTATTGAATGGATGTATTACATAGTATAGAGACACCTATATATATACAATAGAATGGAACAAAAAGGAAACAAAATAAAGTGTAAAAGGAAGGAAAATAAAGCGTAAAAGGAAGAAGGATAATATACACAAAAGGTATGAGATAAACCAAAGAATATCTAGAGAATATTCTATGGTTCTCAAAACAAATGAACAAATGGGGATCAAATATTCAAAGTTGCAAGGAGAAGGTTCGAACGCAAGACCTCATACCAAACAAGCTCTATATCATCTTAAACGACCAACTCTCCTAAAATCTCAAGCTTGTAGGATTTGGATTTAATATGAATATCATGGCTTCACAAACGACCAAACAACAATCGGAATTGAGAAATTGTTTCGAAATTAGTGATTCACTTTGTTAAACAACCAACTCTCCTAAAAGCTCAAGCTTGTAGGATTTGGGTTTAAAATGAATATCATGCTTCTTAACACACTTCAAAAGGAAAAAGTTTTTGTTAGAATGGTGACTTATGATTGAAGACCCCCAATTAAGAAGATGAACCCTATGAAGTCTTTGAAAAAGTTTTTGGTCCCAACCATGATTGTATTTGAGGTGTATGAGAAGAGGAGGTTGAGTACATATCAACGTTAACCTTGACACGAGGTAGGCTGCTAACTTCATGGATCCCTCATCCTCTTCTCGCGATGATCTTGTGTGCGAGTTTTCATCTCTCTACTTCATCTTCATGCTGTGACGCTAATATGGTGTAGGTGTGGGCTATAGAGGGAGAAGCTATTTGCTTTTTCCAAAATAGGGTGCTCCTCTCTCTCTCTCTCTCTCTCTCCTCTTTGTAGGGTGGGTTGTTGGTGTTTGAGAATTGAGGATTTGAATACAAGGTCTAATGTATTATTTTATTGTTGTAAATGCTGATATAAATAATTAATTATTGTTTTAAATGCCGATATTAGTAATGTAAATTGCTTGAGGGTTATTTGCGATTTTATTGTTTTAAATGCAAGTTTGTGGTAACAATTATAATATTTTATTTTATTTTTTAAATTTGAATTTTGTAATTGAAGAGTTGATTTTCTTTTCTTTTATTTAGTGTTACAATTTTATTTAATAATTCCAATTCTTAGAGTATTTTATTTTATTAATTTTGAGTTTATTTAATTACTTATAATATTTTTATATACTTTAAAATTTTTACTTATCTTATTTTTGCATTTCATCTAACATCAAGCTAATACGCTAAGACAGATGTGCATTGAGACCCTCTGCATTCAATGATCACCAACCATGAGGTCCATGAATTTGAGCCATGCAGTTGCTTTCTTCTATCTTAACCGAGGGAATAGTTTAACATACCACTTTATTAATTTTTTGGAGAATTTCAAAGGGACCAATATGCCAAGGGATCATTTGGGTTTTAGTTCGCTTTCAAGTAAATCAAGTTCAAACTTGATCCAATAGAGGATGAAGTTTCTATGAATTTTCCAAGTGACAAAATACAAGTTTAGGCAGCCCTGCCAGGAAGTTTTGGTCGTTGAGGGACTATTTGGAACTTATTTTGAACTCCTGCCCTTAATGGAAATGGTAATCTTTATTTTATTGTTAAACATATGTAATTTTAGTGTTTGGAATGGTATCATGCGTACAATTCCAAACCCAAATGAATTTTTAAAAAACTCAAATGTGAGCTATTCAAATCTGACTGCAGATATTCCAGCAACTGGTTGATTAAGGTTTCAACTTTTATGTATTAAAACCTTGTGCTAATACCAACAAACTAATTTCCTTTGGTGCTTGTCATCATAGATGAATAAAGTAAAGGTTTGTGTATTTTCCATTGATCACATGCTACATATTTATATACAAGAGAATCTGAAATCCAATAGGAAAGAACATTTAGTTTCCTAACTGGTTTCTAACTCTACCTATTTACATTACTATAACACTCCTCCTCAAGTTGTATCATAGATAATGATTATGTTCAACTTGTTACAAAGATAACTACTCGATCCCCACTTAAGTCTTTTGTGACAATATCTCCTAATTGTTCTCTAGTCCTCACATACCCTGTAAAGATCAACCCTAACTGATCTTCTCACAGACAAAATGACTGTCTATCTCAATATATTTGGTTCATTCATGAAATATTGAGTTAGATGCTATGTGTATAGCAGCTTGGTTATCACACCAAAGTTTCGTTGGTACTGAAGTTTTAATGCCCACTTCTATCAATAATTGACGTATCCACATGATCTTGCATACAGAT
Source organism: Tetrastigma voinierianum (assembly GCA_016808115.1). Taxonomy (NCBI): domain Eukaryota; kingdom Viridiplantae; phylum Streptophyta; class Magnoliopsida; order Vitales; family Vitaceae; genus Tetrastigma; species Tetrastigma voinierianum. Next base: position 58,008 of record JAEQBH010001498.1, read on the forward strand.
TGTGCCATGACTCTATACTCTGACTCCACACTTAACCGTGAGACATCATTTTGCTTTGTACTCTTCCATGAGATTGGATTTCCTCGAACGAAGACACAATATGCTAAGGTGGATCTTCTATCTTCCCTTAGATCCTATTCAGTCTACATCTAAAAAGCACTCAATTCTAGTATGCCCATGATTCTTATACAATATTCCATGTCCAGGAGTCCCTTTCAAGTTGCATAAGATTTGCTCTACAACTGCCCAATTACTGACTGTGGGAGATGACATGTACTGACTCACAACACTTACCGAATAAACAATATTTGGACGAGTTACTGTGAGATAATTCAATTTCCGTACTAGTCTTCTTTGTATCTCTTAGGGTCTTTGAATAGTTCTCCTTTCTTAGTGAGTTGTACATTAGGAGTCATAGGAGTACTACTTGGTTTGACACCCAGTTTCCCCATCTCAGATACCAAATCAAGTACATATTTCCGTTGAGATAACAAAAGTCGTGCTTCATCATGTGATCTTCCCGAGCTCCAATTGTTTTGCTTCTTAGTTATTTGGCATGTACTTCATGTTTGAGAATCACAGGTCGTCAAAAGAAGCACAGAGGTCCGAGATCGCGGTGCCGAGAGCATACAGCCGCTTGATTATGACAAAGTCGCACAGGTGAACAGTACCCAAAGCAAACTGTCTGACTGGCTCTTGCCTATAAAATCCATTCTTTCTATCTCCTAAACACCATTTTCTTCATCCAGCAGAGCCGCAATCGCCTCGCCACGAACAAATACTGAGAAACTGAAGATTTGAAGCTTGCTTGATCAGTTTGAAAGAATTCTGTGTTCAGGCACACACGATCGCAGCTGGTTTGCCACTTTCGCAGCATCGGCCTACCTAACTCACCTCCCATGGTCACTACAGTCACTTCCATTGATTTAGCAGCCTTGAAGTTATAGCTACCAGCCGAGCTCATTCATCACACTTTCTCTACTTGATTATCTTGGTTTGATGAATGAGCTCAGCTTTGGTACTTTATAGCTTCAAGAGGTGGCAAGCTTAATGGAGGTGACTATGGCGCCCATGGGAGGCAGTTCCAAGGTCGGTCAAGGCTGCTAAAGGTGGAGGAAACGAGCTGCAACCCATGTGTGCACCTAGCCGAACCCAAGAATGCTTTCAAAAATTGATCAAACAAGCTTCAAATCTTTAGTTTCTCCGTGTTTTTGTCGTCATAAATATAATCACATCATAGCCTTTGATTGAAGAAAATGAAGCTCAGAGGGCAAGAATGGATTTTATAGGAGGAGCCGTCCGGATTTAGTTTGGCACAGGTACTGTTCACCTATGCGAAATTTCGCATGGGTAAATAGTATTTGTGCGAAAATTTACAGCACTGCATTCTTGGCTTTTTCCCTTCTGATCTCGAATCTCCAAGCTTCTTTTTGACATTTTCTTCATTCCCAAGCATTAAGGGCATGCCAAATAACCCATAAGCACAACAATTGGAGCCCGGGAAATCAAATTTGAATGGTTGAAGTTGCACCTTGCAAGAAAGAGAAGAAAAGGTGTTTAACCCAGTAATCCAATAATCAATCAAATTAAAGCAACTAAAAATTCTCAAAATAAATGTAAAAATGCAGAATCCAAACCTAAGATTGATTAAAAGAATCAAAGAGAACAAAAGAAAAAGGAAAGAAGAGGTGGACTAGGATGGCCTTGGGAGGGCTAAGTCCTCCTTTACCTAGTTTCTTGTCAAGTGATAGATGATCCGAGGAGGTTATCCTCCTCATTGTCCTCAATTACCTCATAGAAATCATCTACCTTTTTGGCCATAAGTCCATCCACATGCTCCTTCACCAGGGTGTCATCTAGGCAAACCTCAGGGTCATCTTCCTCATCACCTACTCTTGGCTTTTTGCATGCATGGAGGATGTTGAGCTCAAGTGTCAGGTTCCCATATGCGATTTGCATGTGACCATTCCTATAATTAATCAAAGCATCAGTAGTAGCAAGGAAAGGTCTACCTAGAATAATAAGAACATGGTTTGGCCCCTTTGTAGCCGGTTCAGTGTCTAAGACAACAAAGTCTACTAGGAAGTAGAAATGCTGACTTGCACTATGTAGAAACAACCAAGAGAGAATTTGAGGAAAGAATTCCTTGTGTTTATTTCATTGAATTAACATGTGTATATATACAGGAGGGATAGTCTATATTTCCTAATCTGTCACTACTCGACATGTTAGGATACCTAACAAGTTACAACTCTATATGTTAAGTTTCCTAACTAGTTACAACTCTATATGTTAACACTTCAAGTCAGCGATAATACTAATCACGCCTCACTGTTAAGCATAAATAGCTAACCCGGTCCCCACTTGTAGCCCGTGGAAAATATCACCTTAACCTGCTCTCCTGCCTTCACATCCCGTAGAAATCAAACCGAGTCAGATTTTCTCACGAACGAAATGACAAATTAACTTAATGTGCTTTGGGCTTCGCTCATGGAATATGGATTCGAGGCAATATGAAAGGCAACCCAAGACGCCAATTCAAAGTTTTGCTAGACCACGTTTTAATGCCGACTTCCATCAAGAGTTGATGAAGCCACATGATTTCACATACAGATTGCGGCTATCAGTTTATATTTTGACTCGCACTTAACCGAAACAACCCTTGCTTACCTTCCACGGTGACTCAGATTTCCACCAACAAAACACAAAGAATCGGGATGTGGGACGTCCCATTCCTTCGACCTTGCCCAATCAAGATCCGTGAAGCACTAACCCTATTGGCGCCATGATTACTATATAGAATACCTTTTGTCCCTGAGCTCCTTTCAAGAATATACATGTCAGATAACCGCCCACCACAACAATGGAAGACATGATTGACTTACAACACCGATCGAAATAAGGCAATATTGGGGACGAGCTATCAGAAGGTACTTTAGCTTCCCAACTAGTCTTCTATATCTCTCAGATCCTCAAACAACTCATTTTCTAAGAAAGTGTACGCCTGAGCCATAAAGTGGGAACTACATGACTTTGCTTCCCAATTCTTCCAGCTTCCAGATTAATAAATCAAGCACATATTTCTTTTGAGATAAGAAGATTCCATGGTTACTTCGCATAACTTCAACACTCAAGAAATATCTAAGCATCCCTAAGTCCTCAGGATAATCAAGCCATGAAGAAAGGACTTTAAGGGATGAGATTCTGCAGGTTTACCAGCCGATAACAATATCATCCACATACACCACCAACAAAATGATACCGAACTGAGTCTGATAGAAGACGAATTACGATTTACTCTTCGTAGCTTCAAAATTTTCACTGCTGCTTAATTTACCCAACCAAGCACGCACTCGCTTCAAGCCATATAACGATCTCGGCCAACAAACCTTCCCACCTCCCCGAGCAACAAACCTCGAGGCCCATATATACCTCCTCCCGAAGATCGCTATGAAGAAAGACGCTCTAATATCGTTTCGATGAAGATCCCAATTATCAGTGACAGCCAGGGAAATAAAAAGCCGAATAGATGTCATCTTAGCAACGGGGGAAAAGGTATTAGAATAGTCCACACCATAGGTCTGAGTGTACCCTTTGGCCACAAGTCGTGCTTCAATCTGGGCAATCGAACCATCCTGATTAATCTCACCGCAAAGACCTGTGAACTTCCAATGGCTTTCTTCTCGCAGTAAATGTACCAAGTTCCGTTATTTCATTTCCATCCGCAGCATCCATCTCTATCATAGCACCGCGCTCAACTAGGGTCGAGACAAGGCTTCTCGAAAAGAAGCTAGCAACAAAATAGAGCCCAAAGAATCAATAAAGGAACATGACTGAGAAGACAACTGGTTATCGATGCAAAATGAGGAAATTGGATGAACACACTGACATCTACCTTGCATGGCGGCACAGGAGATCATCAGAACTGGATCTCGATGTCGGCACCAAAGCGAGGACCGTAGATTGGTGGGTTCTCAAGGCCGAGTGTACCCCGAGTGATAGGAGGCTTTACTGGAGCAGGAACAAGAGGGGTCATTGGGGAGGCAATAGTATACACTAACAGGTCGTCTACCTCCCCTTAATTAGTGTGGGTTGGGGGTGAAGAGAAAAGGGACATTCTAAAAAACTTGACATCCGCGGAAACCAAGTACCTACGAAGACTAGGGTAGTAACACCGATACCCCTTCTGAACCCGGGAATAACCATGAAAGATACATTTTAAATATTTATGATCAAGTTTAGATACCTGAGGACGAACATCTCGAACAAAACAGGTACATCCAAATATCTGAGGCTCAATAGGGAATAGAGGTTTCTTGGGGAAAAGGATGTGAGCATAGAGCATCCCAATCTGCACCACGAAGGCATCCGGTTAATCAAAAGCAGTCAGGGAAAACAAGATCGCGGCCTAGAAATGCTCAAGTACATGCATCCGAAATAGAACTCGCAGCTTCAAGGAGGTGTCTATTCTTCCTCTCAAGAACTCCATTCTCGAAAGTGTGGAGTGTAAACACAAGAAGTCCGATGAAGGATATCATGTCAAGACGGCTGATTAAATTGCTTCAAACATATTATTTTGCATCATTACTTCTCAGATTTTGAACATAAACATGAAATTGAGCATGAATCTTAACACAAAAGGCACGAAATGAGAAAACAACTCATAGCGGTTTTTCATTAAATATAACCAAGTAGTTTGTGAATAATCATCAACAAAAGTGACAAAATATCGAAACCCGGTTGGGGACACAACTGGGCACGGACCCCACACATCTGAATGGACTAACTCACAAGGAGCACTACCAGCTTATCGACCTACCATAACTAAGGCGATGATGTGTCAGAATCGACAAGACCACACCCAAGGATAGCAAGCTCAAAACCGAGGACAATACCCCTTTAATACGGAAGTGAAAGACGCACCCAATCGACAACGCTTCCCAAACGCCAGAATGACCCGTGAACAGCTAACAGTTCGGGACTATAGGATCAAAGATGTATAAACCCCCAGACTCACGGCCTCTACCAATAATCTGCTTTGTCATAAGATCCTGAAAGAGACAAAAATCAGGAAAGAATGAGATATAACACTTAAATGCTCGAGTTAACTTGCTAACAAACATCAAATTAAAAGAGAAATTTGGTAAACTCAAGATTGATGTCAAAGGAATAGATGGAGTGGGCACAATTGTGCTTGACCCAAGAACATACATGAATGTGATCCATCTCGCCGCAGTGATAAGTGGAAGGTGAAGGTCATGGACTAAAGGTGAGAAAAGACTAGAAGCTATCTCACATGCGATTCGTGGGTCTGCAGTCAATGACCCATTCTAAGATGAAGAAGATACAAGGCATTTATTCAAGTTACCCGACCAAAGAATAACAGAATCTGAGATGGAGATCTTAATGAGTCCCGATACACAACCTACACCTGGCCGAGAACTGACCGACCGACATATTCAGTAGTAGAAGCCATGAAAGGTGATCAAATTTCTGATTTTTGACATAAGCTGCTTTCTTGCAATCTCATATCACATGGCCAAGTTTATGGCAGTAATAACAAACAACACCTCCGTAACCGTGCCCTAGTTGTTATCATCTGACCATCGGGTTCTATTTCATCGCTTCGACTAAATGGTCCTGGTCCCAATAAGAGCACCGTCATTTCCAGTGCATACAAGGGTAGTGAAGAAGAGGATGATACCTCGCGCGAAGAATCAAAAGTCTCCGAGAGATGATATCTCAGACTCTACGTAATCAGCCTTAAATTAACTATATACTCGTATGGTACGCAAGAAACTACAACCGCCTATCCGTTCCTCTTTGATTTTGCTGAAGTTCACATCCGACTAAAGGGCATAAGCATTATTGCTTCTTCATACCAGAGGCCATAAAAATTCCTGAGGATCGATCTCGCTTCTCCGATCGATAGAATGCTTTACATACATCAACATACGGAACATGTTCCCCTTTCCGTAAAAAACACAAACTCTAAATAACTAATAGCTCTCTTGACAACCACAAGATTTAACGAGGCTCGTGACTCATTGCCGTATAGAATTACAGATTTGGATGAACAGACAAGCATCCTCTTCCATCCATTGCTCTTTTGAATCATCCGCTGGCAGATCCTTAGTGAGGTGACCGCCCATACGTACGCTCCTGACGTGTATTCGAATTGTTTTGCTCCATTCCAGCTAGTCAGACCACTGGCTTGTCTTCCGTGATTTCAACATCATCGGGACCACTTCGCTTCTGGCTCGCTTCTTCCTCCTCTCGAAATCACCCATTATGATACCAATGAAGAAGATCAAGAGCAGAGCACCTCGTGAACTTAGGATTTTGAAAACGCTGTAAACCCTAGAAAATGTGGGTCAGTTTGGACAATAAAAAGCACTAAAACTACTAGATCCAGAACCAAACAGTAAACCAAGTGTACCAGAGGCTCGCGACGACTGACGACCGAGGAGGAGCCCGGTCTGAACAAGACTCCCACGCTGGGCCCACACACATGGCGCTCAGGGGAACCGCCTGCAGCTTACTTGCGACGCTGAGCTTCACCCGCTTGAATCCGCCACCGGATTTTGGCAAATTGCCTGCTGACACGATAACCCTCCTATGCCACGGCAGACTCCACGCTCCCTCTAGGTGGGTGTTTCAAAAGTCACCCTCTTCGACAATCCTAGAGTGCCTAAAAATTCTCCAAAAAATTCTCAAATTCGAATCCTAGGCTTTAATACCATGTGTAAAACAACCAAGAGAATTCCATAAAGAATTCCTCGCTATTTCCCATTGAATTCAACATGATATATACAGAGTGGATAAATTATATTTCGAATCATATAACTTACACATGTTAGGATTCCTAACTTGTTACAACTCTATATGTTAAGTTTCCTAACTAGTTACAACTCTATATGTTAACACACTAGAACATCCTCAATAATCCCTCTCGGGATCTTCATTGATCCTGTCAAAGTAAAAGAAGTTGACGGGTTGGCCTGAGCCTCCCAACCCTTGCTTCGCCGTGGATCGGTGTGGTATGGAAAGAGTTTACATTTGCTCACCCAGAAATGCTCTCGCCAATGCAATGACCTCCAATAGAAAAGGATATGGTGGGGGCATCCTGGGTCTTTGTACTTCATTCGCGTCTCTTTTTCAATGATAGCACTTACTTGCTTGGTGAGGAATGCCTTCTTGTCCACATTTAGACCTCTTTGATATGTGAACAAATCTTTAAGAAACTTTGCATAAGGTGGTACTTGTTTAATTATATCTAAAAGTGGAATATTCACCTTTACTTGCTTATGGATCTCAAAGATTTCAGAGGAGTTACCTTCCTTTTTCTTACCTCAGAGTGCACTAGGAAATGGAGGAGGTGTGTGCTTGGCCATGCTTCCTTCTTTGATGATGGTTGTTGTGTACTTGGTGGATAGGGAAACTCCGATCACATGACCAATTGTCAGACTTCGACGTAGATTGCTCATACATGCTGCGCGTCACACGCCATGGGCTGGGTTTATGTGTGCGGCGCCACCAGGCCACCTCCTTCAATGCCCCACGCCCACAAGACACAAAGACGACGAAGCTCCTCCCCAACTCAGATTTTATTAACTTTAAAATACAATACACTCTCATGCAGCTCCCACACATTGATGCTCAATGCCTCAATGGATCCACCTCTCAATAATTTAGCCAAGTAGGCACGTAAGTCCTTTATATAGCATGCGGGGCGCCCCAGACAAACTGATTAAGAGTCCTACTTAACTCAAAGTCTGGATCTCAACAATAATAACTTTCGACTAGGATGTGAGGAAAACCGTGAGTCAAAAAGTCATTGGTTAATTCCAAAGAGTTGGCTGTCATTCATTTATTTCTCTGCTATTTTTCTAGGCTTACGAATGTTTTGCTAAGTCCCTAGAATGTTAAATTCCCCATGTAATTTCCTATACACAACTTCTATATAAAGCTGTGTTAAGGACCTTTCAAATACAGAGAAAAAAAGAAGAAAAAGAAATCTAGTCCTTCTCTTCAAAAAAAAAAAAAAAAAGTGCAGCAGCACTCTGTCACTAAAAACTTCAGTAATTCTACTTCTATCTCTATTTTCCGACAAATTTGGTGTCAGAGCCATGTCGATCAGTAATCGTCCTCTGCTGGAACCATGTTCAATTATTCCCAAGGCCAAGTACCCATTTTTGAGGGAGAAAACTATGGGTATTGGGCTGATCAGATGCGTTTCTTCTTTATTGCACAAGACTTGTGGGAGATTGTTGAAGAAGGATATGATGATTCTCCAGCAGCAAGTGATGATTCATCCTCTACAATCAGAAGTACAGAGACATCATCTCAGGTTTCTACTCAGAACAAAGAAAAGATCAAGAACAATGCCCTTGCCTTGAGTTACCTCTATCAAGGAATCAACAAGACCATCTATCCACGCATTTTTGCATTAGTAAAGCCAAGATGCATGGGAAACTCTAAAGAAAGAATTTCAAGGGAATAGTAAAGTTGTCTCTATTAGACTTCAGTCACTTTGGAAGAACTTTGATTGCTTGACAATGAAAGAATCAGAAAGCATCAAAGATTTTTTCTCCAGGGTTACTGAAATTGTAAATCAAATCAGAGCTTATGGCGATCAGATTGAAGAAAAGAAGATAGTAGAGAAGATTCTCAGAAGTCTGCCACCAAAATTTGATCATGCAGTTGCAGCAATTGAAGAATCAAAAGATCTTTCAATTCTGACCATGTATGACCTCTGTGGTTCCTTAGATTCACATGAGGAAAGAATGAAGAGATCCTCAGGTCAGTCCTTGGAGCAGGCCTTTCAGTCAAAGGTAAATTTGGGACGGAAAATTCAACAGAAGAGGGGAAACTTCCAGCATCAAGATCAGTTTCAGAGGAGTCAAAATAACCAATACCTCGAGGGAAGGGAAGAGACCGAGGCAGAGGCAGAAATACTCAACTTCAAAGAACCAGTAGCCAGGGACAGAATTGCATCATATGCACGAAATCCAATCACACTTCAGATGAATGCTATTTAAGGTGTAAAAGGTGTAGGATTCCAAATCATTCAGACTGAGATTGCTGGCACAATGAGTTCAGAAGCTAATTTCAGCAAAGAGACTGATGAAGAGCAAGCATGAACTTGTCTCAATGCTGAAAGTAGAAAGGACCAGATTTGGTACCTTGACAGCGGTTGCAACAGCCATATGACAAATGACCATGAGTTGTTTGTTAAAATTGATGAAAATTTCTCAAATTCTGTCATTCTTGGTGATGGAAAATCTGAAAGAGTTGAAGGAAAAGGAGTAATTGCAGTTTAGTCCAGATCTGGTGAGCAAAAGTTCATTCATGATGTTCTTTACGTCCCAACTCTTGCTCACAATCTCTTAAGTAATGGGCAGCGATTCGTAAAGGATATCAGGTGGTCTTTGAAGAAAATATGCAGACGACAAGAAGAACCAGCTGATGGCTAAGGTTGAGATGACTCGCAACAAAGTTTTTCCACTCTCCATCAACTATGCAAGTCCAGTAGCCTTGAAGGGTGAAATTTCAAACGAATCTCAACTATGTCATCTCAGATATGGCCATTTAAATCAAAAGGGACTGCAGCTACTTAAGCAAAAGGATATGTTTCGTGGTCTTCCCCAAATAAATCAAATAGAAGGAGTTTGTGAGGGCTGTGTCTACGGGAAGATGCACCATCTTCCTTTCCCAAAGACTTCTTGGAGGGCCAAAGTCTTCGGAGCTTGTTCATGCAAGAGGTATTTACCCACAAGAACTCCATCACTGGGGAATAAAGGTACTTCATCCTTTGTTGATGATTATAATAGAATGGTGTGGCTGTATTTTATTCAACAAAAATCAGATGCTTTTTCAAAATTTCTGGAATTCAAAGCCCTTGTTGAAAGGCAAAGTGGGCTGAAAATGAAGACCTTAAGAACTGATCGTGGAGGTGAATTCATCTATCAACCATTCATGAATTATTGCAAGAAAGAAGGCATTCAAAGGCAATTAACCGTGAGTAGAAGCCCTCAGCAAAACGGAGTTGCTGAAAGAAAAAACAGAACCATTGTTGAGATGGCTCGAAGCATGTTAAAAGGTAAGGAGCTTCCTAATTCTCTTTGGGCTGAAGCTGTACATACTACTGTTTACATCTTAAACAGGTCTCCAACAAAATCAGTAAGGAACAGAACTCCCTATGAAGCTTGGAGTGGGAGAAAGCCAGAAGTTAGTCATCTAAAAGTGTTTGGTTGTCCAGCCTTACTCACCCAACAAGGTACATTCCAAATAAAGATAAGTTCAATCAGAAGGGAGAGGCGCCTGTCTGCTGGGTACAGCGATGAATCCAAGGGCTACAGGTTGCTCAATCCTGTTAATAACAAGCTGACAGTGGCAAGAGATGTCAACTTTGATGAAAGAGCAGTATGGCAGTGGAGTTGCAGCAGCCAAAATTCATCAAACATTCTAGATTTTGCTCCAGCTGAAGCATCAAGAACCGAATCAGCTGCTGAAACTCAGAATCCAGCAAATCCTCCCAGAAGCTGGAAATGCAGCTCTGGGCTCAGTTCAGAATCTGGAAAGTCCAGATAATGAAGGGAACTTCATCTTCTTCACCTATTCTTAAGAAGATCTGAAAGAGTTAGAAGACCGCCAGAGAGGTATGGTGATTTTAGAAGCTATTTCTCCCATGAAAATGCAGATTTTGCTCTTTTCTCTTGTGAGCCACAGACTTTTGAAGAAGCTGCAAAGGATGAAAAATGGCAAAAGGCCATGGAAGAAGAACTGAACATGATTGATAAGAACAATACTTGGAATCTTGTAGATCCTCCCAAAGGCAAAGACATTATTGGTTCAAATGGGCTTACAAGACTGGCACAATGAGGATGGTTCCATTCAAAAGCACAAGGCCAAATTAGTGGCCAAAGGCTATTCCCAACAACCTGGAGTAGATTTCAACGAGACTTTTGCACCAGCTGCAAGAATTGAGACAATCCGACTTGTTCTTGCAATTGCTGCCCAATTGGAGCTGAATGTGTATCAAATGGATGTCAAATCAGCTTTCCTTAATGGAGAACTGAAAGAGGAAGTTTACGTGGAGCAGCCACGTGGATATGAAGTCAAAGGCAAGGAAGAAAAGGTGTACCGGCTGAACAAGGCGTTATATGGCCTCAAACAAGCTCCACGAGCTTGGAATAGTAAGATTGATTCTTACTTTCAGAATTCAGGTTTTCAGAAAAGTCCTCATGAACCAGCACTTTATTTTATGAAGAATGAAGCAGATTTTATCATAGTTTGCTTGTATGTTGATGATTTGATTTACTTTGGGAGTAATCATCATTTACTTGTTGATTTTAAGCACTCAATAATGAGAAACTTGGAGATGACAGACTGTGGATCATGAAGTACTTCCTTGGGATGCAAGTGAAGCAAGGAAGAGGGGAAATTTTCATTTCCCAAGAAAAATATGCAGCTGACATCTTAAAGAAATTCTACATGAAGGATTGTAAGGCTGTAAGTACTCCTTTGGCTTTAAATGAAAAATTGAACTCTAATGATGGAGCTAAGAAGGTTGATGAAAATCAGTACAAGAGTCTAGTTAGATCTCTTATTTACTTGACTCATACTAGACCAAATATCACTCAAGCGGTTAGTATGTTGTCAAGATTCATGCACAGCCCTAGTGTGCTTCATTATGCAGCAGCAAAAAGGGTACTAAGGTACCTAAAGGGCTCATTGAAACTTGGTTTGAAGTATGGCAAAGATTTCGAGTTCACTTTGACTGGTTTTATCGATAGTGATTGGGCTGGATCTACTGATGATAGAAGAAGCACATCAGCCTATATTTTCTGCCTTGGAAAGAGCACCATCTCATGGTGTTCTAGAAAGCAAAACACTGTTGCTTTGTCATCTACGGAGGCTGAATATACTTTAGCAACAGAAGCTGCTTGTGAAGGAGTCACTAAGGAAATTGCTCAATGATTTAGGGATGGAAGCAGGAGGGTCCTAGCAATTATTTATTGTGACAATATGTCTGCGATCGCCTCTAACAAAGAACTCCTGCTTTTCATGCCGATCAAAGCATAATGAACTAAGGCATCATTTTATTCGTGACTCGTGCGTAAAGAAGAGATACATCTAGAGTTCATCAGCACCAATGAACAACCAGCAAAACATGCTCACAAAACCTATCACTACCGAGAAGTTTTTGAAGTTCAGAGACATGTCGGGTACTCACTGCTTTGTAGGGAATTTGTGAGGAAAACCGTGAGTAAAAAAATCATTGGTTAATTCCAAAGAGTTGGCTGTCATTCATTTATTTCTCTGCTATTTTTCTATGCTTGTTTAATGTTTTGCTAAGTCCATAGAATGTTAAATTCCCTATGTAATTTCCTATACATAGCTTCTATATAAAGTTGTGTCAAGGGCCTTTCAAATACAGAGAAAAAAAGAAGAAAAAGAAATCTAGTCCTTCTCTTAAAAAAAAAAAGTGCAGCAGCACTCTGTCACTAAAAACTTCAGTAATTCTACTTCTATCTCTATTTTCCAACATAGGAGTCCTTACTTGATCAGAACTCCTAAGCAAAGCCACGTGAATCCCCTGATTGTGAGTCCTGCCTCGCTTAGGAGTCCCACGCATAGAATCCTTCAGACTCTGATTAGGAGACTTGTCAGCCTAAACTACTCAGACAAGGCCCAAGCAGCAGCTCATGCCTAAGGTCTCGTGCCTATATATGTGCTTCTCACTCTGTCCGCTGGCTTCAAGTGTCGCGCCAGCCCCTATAAGTCAGGAGGCCGGATGCCTATTCAGCGCTCTGGGCCTAGCCACAAGCCTACCTTCCTCTTGCGGCGTGTTTCTTGTCTCCATGCAATCGTGTTGTCAAGCTTCTCATCCCGTGTTAGCACTTGCTTCCCTCGATTTGCCTTGATCTCCTTCCCTAATGCGCACATGCGGCCAAGGCAACTCCCCATGCCGCTGAGCTCCTGCCATCTATCAAGGCTAACAAACCTCCCACTAGAGGTAGTCGCCGCCCCGCCAACTTTGTGAAATAGCGCTTACTCATTAACTGCTTCAAATTGCCACAAGGTGGCACCTTCTCCCAGCTCGTTTACTGAGACTTCGCGCCCCTTCCAATGAATCAAGTACTCGATCCACTCTGCTCTTCCCGCGCCCATCTCCTATCATGCAGATGCTTCGTAATCCTTTTCACGAACTCGACTCGATCATAGGCGTGTTCCTCTTGTTGCGACTCGCCCGACCTGCATCATGATGATAAGGCTTTAAGAGCTTCACATGGAAAGTCGTGATGCTTCAACCTCTCGTAGCTTCAAACAGAGGCCACGCTCCCACGCGCTTACACCCCCAAAGGGGCCACTGTTACTGCATCAAGCCTCTTTGAAACCGTTTGCTTCGAATTTTCTTCCAAATTTGGGGAGTTAGCTTGAGCAACACCTTCTCCCCTTCCTCAAATTCCAAAGGCCTCCTCCCTTGGTCAACATATTTCTTCATACGTCTACTTGCCTTCTCAAGGCTATCCCGGGCTTGGTTATATTTAATGAAAAACCGTTCTGAGTTATTTTCTCATTTTGTGCCTTTTATGCTAAACTACACACTCAATTTCATTGTTTCTATTCGAAGTTTGAGAAGTGATAATGCTAAAGAATATGTCTCAGAACAGTTTCAGTCATTCATGCTTCAAAATGACTTCCTTCATTAGATATCCTGTGTGGATACTCCTTTGAATGGAGTGGCTGAGAGGAAGAACAGACGCCTACTTGAAACTGTTAGAGCTCTATTATTTCAAATGTGGGGGTGCCTAAGCATTTTTGGGCAGGTGCCCAAGCGTTTCTGCGCTAATGCTATTTCCACCGCTTGTTTTTTGATTAATCGAATGCCTTCCTCAATCTAGAATTGGGACACTCCGTATTACATCATTTTTCCGAATAAACCTCTATTTGAGACTCGAGTATTTGGGTGCAATTGTTTTGTCCAAGATGTTCGTCCACATGTGTCTAAACTCGATCCTAAGTCATTGAAGTGTATCTTCCTTGGTTACTCGTTCAGGCGGTATAAAAAGTGTCATTCTAGTCTTCAGAGGTACCTAGTTTATGTCGATGTCACTTTTCTCGAGAATGCTTTTCTCAAGACCTCGATCCACACTAGCCAAGGAGGATGACGATTTGCCTGCTTATACTCGTCAGCCAAACTCACTTTTGTGCCTCCTCTAATCCGAGCCTCCCACCACTCAGTTCACACTTGGCGCCAACACCCTGCCGAGCCCTCCACCACCGGCCTGGAGACAATTCGGGCTCACTAACGATCTTCCTATTGCTCTCCGTATAAGTAAACGTTAGTGTGCTCATCCAATTTCTCTATTTCCGCTTCCATGACCACTCATCATAGTCTCGTCTACGACAGATTCGACTCTATTTCATGCTCACAAAGTGTCCGTCTCGCCGCCCGTCGGGGTTTAGTGTTATGATAGAGGAGATGGATGCTTCGACTGACAATGGTACTTGAGACTTGGTTCGCTTGATTCACGAAGAAAACCATCGGGCCGTCATTGGGTGTTTATGCGAAAGGTTAATCATGATGATCAATCGCTTCTACTGACAAATTCACTTGTCAAGTAAAGGGTATTTCGCATCTTATGGGGTGGATTATTCATACTTTCTTCTAAGGGCCAAGACTTCTATTCTGGCTGCTTATATCTCCTCGTAGCAACTCGCGGTTGGGACTCCACCAATTTGATATCTTGAGATTAAAAATGCTTTTCTTCATGGGGATCTTGCAGAAGAAGTTTATATAGAGCAACCTCCCGAGTTTGTTGCTCAGGAGGAGATTGGTCGAGTTTGTCGTCTCTACAAGTCATTATATGGCTTAAAACAGAGTCCACACGCATGGTTTGGCAAATTTAGTGAAGTGATTGAGAAATTTGGCCTACAAAAGAGCAAATCTGGTCATTTGGTTTCTACTTAAATTCAAGCAAATACTAACATCTATTAGTCAGGTATGTTGATGATATTGTCATTACTAGAAATGATATGGCAGGTATATCTTCACTCAAGTCCTTTCTTCATGGCTAATTCCACACAAAGGACTTAGAGATGCTAAAATACTTTTTGGGTGTTTAAGTTATGAGGAGCAAACAAATCTTTCTCGATCTCAGCGAAATATGCTAGATCTATCGTCTGGGGCCAGGGAAAATTTGGCAACCAAGCCATGTCATTCCCCTATGGCACAAAGCCTACATCTTACTAGAAAAGGTGAATTGTTTGAAGACCCGGAGTATTATAGAAGGGTAGTTGGGAAACTAAACTATCTTACAGTAACACGCCCGGATATTGCATATTCTATTAGCTACAGAAGCCAAGACATGTCTTCTCCAACAAATTTGATCATCGATGTTCAGAGAACAAATTCCCATGTTATTTCTGAAAGGAGCCCAGACGGGTATTTTATACAAGAATCATGGCATAACAAAATTCGAGTGCTTTTTTCACGCATATTAGGTGTGGATCTAAGGAGACAAGAGCCTCCACTTTTGCAGATCGTGTGCTCGGCTGAGAGAATCTAGTCTCATATAAAAATGAAAAGTTGTCTCTATATCTAGCAAGGTAGATCGAATATAGAGCGATGACATAATCCGTATGTGAGATTATGTGGCTTCATCAACCTTTGATGAAAGCTCCGCATTAAGACACCAAATTCCCAAAGAAAAACTCCTGTGACAACCTAGCTTACCCTTCATATTGCTTAATCTGCATTCCATGAACGAATCCAGCGATATCAGATAGATTGTCATTTCGCTCATGAGAAAATACAACCCAAATTTTGATTTATAGGATATGAAGACTGGAGAATAATTCGATATCTTCACAAAGGCCCTAAGGATCGAGCTTAATTATCGATGCAATGTCTGATTTACTAATATCTATGCACCAACTTGAAGGGGAGTGTTATAGCATATATCTACTTGTCATATAAAGTTGTAACCTATTAGGAAACTTGTCATAGAGAGTTGTAATCTATTAGGAAGGTTAGATTGACTTTTGTATATATATTCATAATGGATCGATGAAAAACACAAGGAATTCTTTCTTCTTGCTTTCTACAATTTCCAACTAGATTTTTCATCCTGCGATATGGATTTTGTTTCCTTTAAAATGAAGTAATATTACAAAAATTCTTTTTCTTACTAACCATGTATGTTTTGAGTACATATTCTTTGAGTATCTGTGATTTTATCAGTAAATAGGAGAACATGAAGACTGTTATTAATGTTATAAACGCTTGGCCTTTGTTGTAATTTTCATGGTAATTGCTCCAAACTGTAGTTTCCAATTTATGCTTCAAAGTGCACTATTTGGCTAAAGCCAACACTTCTGTGAAAGTTCAATTGTATGCTTTTTCCTTGAGAACTCGCTAATAGTGTTAGTTCAAAAGACCAGATTTTCATTGTTTTGTATTTGGATGAAGATGATGCAGGAGTTGTAAGGCCCATATTGTTTAAGCATATTATCAGATTGTTTTTGTTTTATTTCCTTGGACTAAGCCTAGACAGGTAATATTTTTATTTTTATTTTCTTAATATGAGGAAAATTCCTTTACATGTTTTGTACAGGTTAGGGCACAAACTTCCGTCAAAACGGTAGAGTTTGATTTGCCACTATTCCAAAACATATCTGTAACTCAACCATTAATGCTTCAGAATAAAATTTCCTCAATACCAAAAGCCTGGATGACTCTAAAGGAGCCAATAGGTGTATGGAGTGAGAACAATTTCACCATCCAAGGTTTATTGGAGCATTTGCATGTGACAAAGGACAATTCTGATTACCTATGGCACATCACCAGGTACATTCTTACCTGTATCTCAAAGCTAGCTACCATAAGGATCAGTTTCCTTAAATAGAATTATACTGCAAACTGTGTTTAATAATTTTCAAATATTTATTTTGTTTATAAAATTATTCAATGAATTAATTTCAAGCTAGTTAGTCTTATAATGAAATTTCTGACAAAGGATGTGATTTATATCTCGCTTATTGACTTCACTCATGACCTATGACCCCCTTCCCTCTTACTCTTGTATCTTGCCATTTATGTCTTGTTTCTTACTTTCTTTCACTTCTTGAATTCTTAGTTGTTGTTTTTTTGGTAAATAATCGTTGAATTGCCAATTTTCCTAAAAGCTTAAGCTTAACAAATTGGATTTTATATGTATATCATGCTTCATCCTTCCTCACTTGCGGCCTCATACCCATATGTGGAGAGGTATACAAAGAAATGCAAATAGTCCTTTTCAGACTTTTTTTTTTGACATCTATTCACTCGGCATTACAACTTTATAGTATTATGTTCTCATGGAAACTCGAACCTGGTTCTTCCCTATGCCCCCGCCCAACCCTTAACCACTGAGTCAGGCCTCATTGACAGCCCATTTTGGACTTTTAAATGCAAAAGGGAAACAAATGTGCAAATTGTAGACGTGGCTTGAACGCACAACCTCTCACCAAACCAAGCCTGATACCATGTTGAATTACCAATTTTCCTAAAAGTTTAAGCTTGTAGAATTTAGATTCAATAAGCACATTTTAGTATTCATGATATTTGTATTTATTGTTTTTAGGATTACTCAACGACAAACTTCTATTTGTATATGAGTGTTTAAACTTGTCAAACTTCTGTTTGACTATGATTATCTTAACTTGTCATATGTTACTGGATCACTAGATTATGAACTTCAATTCATAGCATATGTTAGTAATTTTTTTGTTA
The DNA here is from genome assembly GCA_016808115.1 of Tetrastigma voinierianum. NCBI lineage: Eukaryota > Viridiplantae > Streptophyta > Magnoliopsida > Vitales > Vitaceae > Tetrastigma > Tetrastigma voinierianum. The sequence continues at coordinate 75,790 of JAEQBH010001498.1, forward strand.
TTTGATTGTATTACTGATCACTCATTCTTGAGCCAACTCAAAATTCCAAATAATGTGTTAATATCCATTCGATGCTCATGAATGTCCATTTTCCATAAATGGAATGCAGAATAAATGTTTCTGCTGAAGATATCTCATTTTGGGAGGAAAACCAAATTAGTCCAGCACTTTCAATTGATAGCATGCGTGACATCTTGCGCATTTTTGTTAATGGTCAGCTTATAGGTATTTTTTTCCTCTCTCTTTATATATATATATCTGTCTATTGGTATCTATCTATCTGTCTCTCTGTGTGCGTGCCTCTATCTATTAGTGTGTGGGGGGGTGGGTATAGGTATGATGGAAACTGGAAGCAGTAGACAAAAGTGCAACAATAGTTTCAGAAACTTTGAAGGAGAAAACATAAATAGAGTTGCTTACTATTTTGGACAGCATTTTCTATTATTAAATGGATTGGTGCTGTCACACCACAAATGATGTGTCTTTTGTGCATAATCTTGTTCACATTTTTCGTTGCATTGTAAGGAGTAGCCAAGGTATCACAGTGGAAGTCTCAACAGCCAATCTTCAATAAGACAGATTCTATTAATCTTGATCAAAATAGTAAAGCATATTGCTCTTGGGCCAGATGATTCCCTGTATGCAATTGCTTTTCGGTAATCTGCAGATCTAGTCTCTCACCCCTCCACTCCCCAGACACCATAGATTAAGTTTGAAAATTGTCATTTAAAAAATTGAACCAGCGTCACTGGTTATGACTTGATACACAGAACTAGCTTTTAACATATGGACGACTGGAAACCCTGTTCACTAAGGGCTGCATTGTAAAGGAATACATGCTTACAAGATATTCTTAATCTTGCTTATGATGCAAAACATTTTCAAAAGGTTAATGTCCATGCCATGTAAGATCCATCAAATACAAAAGAGATATTATGTACTGAATTCATCTTAATTTAGAGAATCTGATTTTATTTTTCCTTTTTCCCTTTTCAATTTTTTACAAAAGAAAAGAGAGGGTTTAAACAGGTTTTAGCAAAGTCGCATCAACTTGAAATTTGGTTAACTTGTTAACCAGGGTGAGCGATTCCTTGAGTTAACCAGTTGTTGAATTGCTTGTTACAATTTATGATATTGATGTTAACATTAGTAGTTTTTTAGTGATGATGTCAGAAGTACATATGCTGACACTAGCTGCCAGCCGTTGAAATACTTCACCCATTTCTTTTGTTAACATGCTAATATACTTAAATCCCATAGGCGGAATGAAATGCACCCAAGATTTCAAGCCTGGTCCAATGAAGAAATGAAGAAAGAAAAGAGAGCTACCGAAGAGAAAAGAGATGAGTGCTTGGGTTTTCTACAACTAAACTTTACCACATACTACAACTAATAAACAGAAAACTACTTATGTTGCCCCTTAACATGAGAAAAGCCTTCTAAATTCTAATAAAAAATAGAATGGCCTCTATAGTTTGGTCAACACACCGAGCTTGAACTCCCAGAAAGTCAGCCTGATGAGCCAATCTACCAGTCAAAGGGGATGATGAACCAATCTCAGCTGATGATACCGAATGGTACATCCTTAAAATGCTTCTAGATGTACCTTTTACAAATGTCTTTTGTTTTTCTGAATATAATACCCATTGCAAAAGTTTCATTTACCCTTTTTGCTAAATATGATTGGATCTTACTGCTACTTTCTCATGAAATTAACATTTAGCTGGCTCATTTTAATATTCTTTCCAATTGACTGCCTGAAATTTTCATATTTAATAGTCACTGCCATTTCAATTTCTAGAGCTAAAGACTATCTCTCTTTGAAATAGAAATAAATCTGAATAGTTTATCTTTGCCCATGAGAACCCTGAATTTTGTACTCATGTCTAAGCATATGTCACACACTAGAATATCAGGTAATCAACAAATATCCATCTTGCAAGACAACCATTGATTAGTTGTTATCCCACAAAGGTTTGATAGGTAACTATATTACAGGTGTCAAAGAACTATTTAATACAAATATTAATAAAGATGATCAGAAATTGAATTTGATCTATTATCCAGTAAAGAAATGTGATTTTACTACAATTATACCTCTATGATACAATGTCTGAGTCATTTACAGAAATAATTCAAATTAAACCAAAGATATGAACCATCGAGTTAGTATTTATATCCTTAGTATTGAACTTCCACTTCCAGCAAAAGAACTGGAATTTGTCCTTCCATATCTAATATCTCAAAATGTCTTTCATATTTTAACTAGTACCTATGCTGGCCATGCCCCTTATAGCTTACTTAAAACATCTGGCAATTGCTTGGCAATAGAAGGCATGCAGATCAATCCACCATCTAACTTCTCTTTGACAAAGTGTTGATCAACTTCTAAATGTTTGTTCTGTCATCCTGAACTTAATTATGTACAATATTGATTGTTGCTTTATTGTCCTAATAAAGCATCATAGGTGTAGGATTTTTCCCTTCGAGGCCTTCAAGTAACTTTTTCAGCCATACAATCCACAAATCGATTTGTTATTCTAAATTCAATATCCATACAACTTCTAGTTTCTACAGTTTGCTTCTTGCTTTTGCAAGCCTCTAGGCTGACTCTAATGAATGTATATTAAGCCTGATGTGGACCATCAATCTGTCATGCTTCTTGCTCAGTTAGCATTAGTGTAAGCTACAACCTGCAAGTGACCATGATTCTTAAACAGTAAACCCCTGCCAGGTTTTCTTCTGAAATACTTGAGGATTTGGTATACTTAAAAGATGTTCCTCCCTTGGTGAGTACATAAATGGACTCACTACATGCGCTGTGAACACCATGTCGGTCGAGTATGAGATAGATAAATGAGTCTTTCAAACTTGCAAAACTGCTCCCTGTTAACCACTTCATCTGGACTTGCTAGTGTGGACTAAGATTGGAATCCATTGGGGTTCCATTGGCTTGCAATCAAGTAAAGCAGTTCTCCTAAAGGAAGTCAAGTATACACTTTCTTTATGACAAATATTCCCTTCTTAGACCAGAAAATTCTATGCCCAAAAATTATCTTCGGGCACTGATGTCTTTAATTTTTTACTCTTTTGCAAGGAAATTAAGACCTCTAGTTCTCATGCATCATAATGATAGGCATAATGTCAGCCTGGTTTGGCGGGAGGTTCTGGATTCAAGCCACCTCTTTGCAATTTATTCCCCATTTGTTGATTTGAAAGTCCATGAAGGACTGTATTTGGTTTATTTGACTCTCCACATGTGAGCATGGGGATGCATGTGAGGGAGGGTTTTGAAGGCATGATATTCATATTAAACCCAAATCTTACAAGTTTGAGTTTTTAGGAGAGTTGGTTGTTTAACATAGTATCAGAGTCTAGTTTGACAGGAGGTACTGAGTTCAAGCCACTCCTTTTTATTCCCTATTTATTGATTTCCAAAGTCCATGGAGACTCTATTCGGGTTTATTTGACTTTCCAATGCATCGGCATGGGTTGTACGTGAAGGGAGGGTGTTAAAGACATCATATTCTTATTAGAACCCAAATCCCACAAGCTCGAGCTTTTGTGAGAAATGGTTTTTTGACACAGATCAGTGCCCTAAATAAGTAAGTGGAGGCCCTTCTCGTTCGAGCCACCTCTTGCAATCGATTATTTGCATTTGAAAGTTCATGGATTATTTTATTTATTTATTTGACTCATGACATGAATGCATGAAGGGTGAGGGTGTTAAATAAGATGATATTCATATTAAACTCAAATCCTACAAGCTTGAGCTTTAGGAGAGTTGGTCGTTGGGCTACAGGTATCAAAACCTCGGTTTGGTAGGAGGTCTGGGTCTCAGCCACCTTTGCAATTTACCTATCTAAGGATTTGAGTTCACAGGACTCTATTTGGTTTATTTGACTCTCCACGTGCGGGTATGAGGTTGCACGTGAGGGAGGGTGTTAAAGGTTTGATATTCATATTAAATCCAAATCCTAAAAGCTTGAGCTTTTAGGAGAGTTGGTCGTTTAATAGAACTTAAAAACTAAATAGTACTTAATTGTTTTAGGTGTTGGATTGTTGCTTTTTGTAATGTTTTGTTTATATTAAGCATTAAAAAGTAAAGAAAAATCATTATGTTACTCTTTCTGTTCAGAAAACCTAATATTTTGGTTTTTTCTATTCAACAAAAGTGTATAATAAGTCATGAACAAGTATAAAAACAAACAACCTAATGTCTAAAAGTAAATTGCTTTTAATAAAAAATGAAGAAACAAACACCCTCTATCTTTTTCTCAGATATTCTTTTGTACATAGATGAGTCCTCTTTAGATACTAGTTCCAAAGGGTAAAAAAATGTAAAGACTGAAACATAGAAAACAAGAAACTGAATCTGTACAGATAGACTAAAAAATTCTAACGAAATTTTCATTCTTATCCCATAAAATCTGGATCTAAAAATAGGAAAAATATCCGTCAACTATAAGATTCTCCACAATCCTAAAATCAGTTCTTTCGAAGAAAATATTGGACATTTAAGCGGTTTATCTATTGGATCTGCTAGCCTCTCTCTATATATTCTCTATCCTTTTAAGCTAAATATGAAAAGGCCTAGGAAAGCTGTAAATGTGGCAGTCCAATAATACATATCTAGTTTGTTACTTACAAATGTGAACTAGGTGATTCCATATTGCAGTGGATTGGCCATATTGCTGCCACTTTTATTCATGAATTGGCTACTTTATATGGGGTGTTGTTGGGGCAGTGCTTCTTGTTTGGCTAGTATTCTTGTTGTGCTTTTCTGGGCTGATTTCCTTTCATCTTTGCAGTGGTGGCTAGTTAACTAATTTTTGGGTTATGTAGCCCTTTAGTGAAACATTAGTTCCACCTTTTTTTATATAAAAAATTTAATTCACGGTGCAGAATTATGGTGCCTTCATGGAGAGAGATGGAGCAGGGTTTAAAGGCCAAGTTAAACTGACTGGATTTAAAAGTGGGGAAATTGACCTCTCAGAATATTCATGGACTTACCAGGTGCATTTTTTTTATCGGATCTAGATATTTGCTTCTATCTCTTGGTGGTAATGTATAGTACTTCCATATCTTTTCTCCTATCATGTATAATAAGTCACTTGGTTGATTTGCAGCCAATTGTAGAAAATACTATTAGCTTAATTGAAAGGACTTTTATATGCAACAATATCCATGTATTAGTATATTTGTCGTGTTTACTAAAACTAAGACTACCAGACTGTGGATTCTTATACTACAATATCAGTACTGTTTCTCCGGAATCATATATCCTGTAATAAAGTAATTCTGGCAGATGTTTGGCTAGTAATGGACTTAGGTCCTTTCTTCTGTTAATCAATGTTAAAGGCATAATATTCATATTAAAGCTAAATCATACAAACTTGAGCTTTTAAAAGAGTTGGTCGTTTAACATGATATCATAATCTAGTTTGGCAGGAGGTCCGGCGTTCGAACCACCTCTCTGCAGTTATTCCCCTTTTGATGATTTGAAAGTCCATTGAGGACTCTATTTGGTTTGTTTAACTCTCCACGTGTAGGTATGGGGCTGCACATGAGGGAGGGTGTTAAAGGCATGATATTCATATTAAACCCAAATCCTACAAGATTGAGCTTTTAAGAGAGTTGGTTGTTTAACAATCAAAATTTAAGCTGGGAAGTCTTTTACATTTTTTCATGGGTTCCTTCTTCCAACACCCTGCGTCAGTAGATTCTTAGCCTTTTCATGTGGAGGTAGAGAAATAACTAGATGCTTGTGTCTTCATTATGAAACAGGTTGGACTTAGGGGCGAGTTCCAGAAAATATATACAATAGATGAAAGTGAGAAGGCAGAATGGATTGATTTGGCACCAGATGCAAGTCCATCAACATTTACTTGGTACAAGGTAATTCTTTTCTTTGTAGGGCTTAATTCTATGGAAATCAGTAGCTGGGATGATAATTGGGTTGTCTATTTTAATTTTTCTTTTATGATATCATTGGGTAGAGCTCTTAGATCATTATTAGTTTTTTAAAAAATCTAATTTGAGATATATCATGTAAAACAATATACTGCATTTTCTGGGATTAGTATCTAATGGGGAATCGAAGCCTTAAGAACTTTTATTGCATAAGCATTTAGGCAGCATCTTTGGTGCATCATAACCATTATTCTGCCTTGGTGAATTGATTGAGAAGCCTTATCACTTCAAAGTATTCATATCATATCATAATTTTAAGAGTTGGAAGATGGTAGCAATTAATTTAACATTATATATCTTACAAGGAATGTTTGTTGAGTAAACTTTCTCTTCTCTTGAAGATGCCAGCATCTGTTTTATGACTGCATATCTTTGACATTATCATATTGTCATGCCAATAATTTTGTCTTTAATTTTTTTCTTTTTAATTTCGTTTTTTTTCCTATTCAAGCAGACATTCTTTGATGCTCCTAATGGAGCAAACCCAGCGTCTCTTGATTTTGGGAAGCATGGGAGTGCCAATAGCCTGGGTCAATGGCCACTATATAGAAGATATTGACTCTGTGGCCCCAAAGGACAGATGCGCATGGATTATCTATGGGGCCTACTATTCATCCAAGTGTGTGACAAATTGTGGAAAACCTACTCAAACATGGTATTGCCAATTTGCTATACTAAAAACACATTGATCTCATTCGACATAGGGTTCCATTATTATGTTCTGGCAGAAGCCTTTGCATTCAACATGGAAATGCATCAAGTAGATGTTATCCACCATGCCATTTAATAGTTGTTATTACTTGCATTCTCCAGGTACCACATGTCGCGGTCATGGTTAAAGGCATCAAACAACTTACTTGTCCTTTTTGAGGAAACAGGAGGAAACCCATTTGAGATTTCAGTCAAGTCCCGTTATACCAAAACTATCTGTGCTGAAGTGTCGGAGACTCACTACACATCTCTCCAAAACTGGTCCCGTTCAGATTCCATGGATAAATTTTTTTCACAAAATACAGTGACTCCAGAAATGCACTTGCAATGTGATGGTGGGCACACAATCTCCTCTATAGAGTTTGCTAGCTATGGAACCCCTCGAGGTAGCTGCCATGAGTTTTCCCAAGGCAAATGCCATGCACCCAATTCAACGGCCCTGGTATCCAAGGTATGATATTTTGTGCTTTCTACTCCATTTTTTTTCTTTTTTTTTTTTTTTTGCTTCATGGGTGAATGCAGTAGTACTCAATATGTGAATGCACTCAATATGTAATCATTTTTTAACTTCAAGTGTATGCATGGTATGGGCTGGGGAAAAGTACATGTTTAGGTGTGCCTCATCTTTCATGCTACCAAATTTTAGGATATAGAGATCCGACTGAAAGGAATTGTTATAAGGGGTATAAGTACTTGGACACAACACAATAATAGGCTAGAGAAGAACAGAAAATTCAATTGGAAATAACTTAGAATTAAAAATACCATTGAAAAAACTCCCACTATTTTCTTTTTTATGCCCATTGTTTCTCTCTTATGCCAAAAACACACCCCTTAAAAGTTTAACTTACAGTGAACTTCTCTTTCTTCTGTGTAATTATTTTGGTAAGAAATTGAGAGAATAAAAAATGGAAGTAAAATAAATGTGTAGCCAGTGTTCATATACCCATGTCATGCTAAATGGAATCTGTTGAGTTAAATTAAAGAGTATGTATCATAGTTTTTCTAATATACATTGGTTGAACTACTATGAAATAAAAAGGTAGATTGGCTTGCCATTTGAGAAGAATAAAAAAAAAAAAGAAAAAAAAAAAACCTCTTAGTGTAGCCATGATGTGTCACAATCAAGCATTCCATGTCATTGGATCAAAAGCGAAGAGTGTCATCCTTTCCATTGTTTTTCTTGAACATGACATGATATTCCCTTCTCTTTCTTTTATGAAGGCTTGCCTGGGAAAACAGAGGTGTGTGATTGAAATTTCAAACTCTGAATTTGGTGCTGACCCATGTCGAGGCATTGTAAAGACATTGGCTGTCAAAGCTAAATGTGCATCATCATCTTCATCATCATCATCAACTACTGGTTCCTCTCAGATCTAATGCGGTATGCAATTCCATTCAGTCAAAGGTATCTTTTCTTCCATGGGAGCTTGTTCATAGGTGTGACTTCCAGCCCTTCTATATATATATATATGAAAGAAGAATGCACCTAGAATTTCTATAGTTGACTTGAATGTTTATTTGTGAAGTAAGAATGAAACTGAATCCTCTTTATAACAACAAAGTCTAACTTCATTTCCAACAGACAACAGTGTATCAACATGTGGATGAACAATCTTTTAGATTCCGTTTTGGAACTTGGAAAGTACTAAGGAAAGAAAATAGATGAAAAATGGTAGGACATAAATTCTAGAGGAAAATAAAAATTAGGTTTAAACTTAATAAATTAATTCTATATGTTTATTCAAACTCATTTGATTTGTTTCTCTATTATATAAGGACTAAGAAAATTTTAAAATATGTACAATTTTGAGGAATTTTGATTATATTTGATTTTCATTTATATTTTTTAAGTTGAAATCAAATATGAGAAAATCATTTTCTTTTGGCGTCGTTTGGAACCCAGAAAGTATTAAAAAAAGAAAATAGAGGAAAAGTGGAAGGAAAGAAAATTTGGAGGAAAATAAAAAAGGTGGTATTTTTCTTTCTATTACTTCTCTCCGTTCCAAACTGGAGCTCAGTGTTCTAGAGGTCTTGATCAAATTTTGAATTACAAACCTACTTATATTGGTTTTTAAAAAGGGAAAACATGATTTAAACCATATTTTCTCTCCATGGAGACTCATTAGGATTAGGGGTGTAAATGAGTCAAGCTACTCGAGCTCGACTCGTAGAATACTCAGAGTTAATCGAGTCAAGTTCAAGCTCGAGTAGCTTGTTGAGTCGAGTTCAAGTATCATAATACTCAACCCGAGCTGCTCATAAGCTTAATGGATAATTTATTGTTATTAAGTTTAAATTTATTCAAGCTTAATTGAGTTGAACTCGAGTCAAGTTGATTTTGAGTTCGAATATAATTATTTATTAATTTTTAATTGATTCAATATTTGTTGAGTTGAGTTTAAGTAGCTCGATTATTCTTCGAGTCGAGTTCAAGCTTGGCTTTGTATCAACTCAATTACACCCCTAACTGGGATTATAGAGCAATTATCAAAATTAAGTTTAGATCATCCTTATAAGAGGACCTTGTTACTATGATTTGTCCTCAAAAACCTCATCAACTGCTAAGCAACCAAGATGAAAATGGACGAGCTATAAAACATCAAAACAGAAAATTTACATGAAGCAAGACAGCTCAAAATTCATGGGGTAACGAATAAACATGCTTGCTGAGAAAATTTGTAGAAAATTTGTAGTACACAGATTCGATAGTTAAAGCAGAGGAGGAAAATCCAGTTTTTATTATCCACCTTTTTTGATGGAATATATATATATATATATATATATATATATATATATATATATATATATATATATATATATAAAAGCCCTTTTCATGAAGCATTTGTACAATAGATAAGCATTTTAGACCGAAATATTTTATTTGAAAAAAATTATAAAATTAGTTTGGAAACCAAATTAATACCCAAAGTAGTGTGTAATGCTACTATTAGCGATAGCAAGAATCGAACATTAAATCATTAAACGCCACGTCTACGACAACGACAATCGAATTAAAATCGCTAAACGCCACGCCCACAAAGCTTAAGAATCGACTCGTAATACCTCAAATGAGGGGAATGGCGAGAGTTAAGTCGGGGTAACATGTTCAAATGTCGTTTGTCTCAAGAATCAATCAAATTCAAATCATAGCCTACGATCGGCGATTCGAACTTTTAAAGGAAAACGATGTCAAGAACAATGACATTTGCCAACATATTAGTTTCTGTACATTGGGCTGACCGAAAAACTAAATTCGTCATTTTTTTTCCCTCACAAACACTATTTCGGTATAAAACTCAGTTTTCTTAGCTACAAAATATTAAACTTGTTGTCAGACACCACCATAGCTGATGAGAATAATCATGGCAAGATTTCAAGGTTTCAATTAGGACAGTCAATCTAAGAAGTTTAAAGAATCACTCAATAGGATGATTAAAGAATTTTATGCTCATAAATTGGTGGAGGCCCATTAATCAGACCTACGTGTTCAACATCAATTCTAAAAAGATCTAATCCTTTTTAGGAATATGATTTTAGGGTTTGAGTAATTGGTCATTAGATTTCCTTTTTACTTATTTAAGGTTATTTATTTCCCATAAACAAATATGACCGGTAACAAAGTCAATCGAAATCCAACGTTTATTTGTTTTCCTTTTCCTAGTTATATATGTGATCAAATTTAAGATTATAGTACATCTTTTATGTTTGTTTCCTTTATATTTGTAGACTATAAAAAGACATAATTACAATACTATAAAAAGGCATAATTACAATACAATAGACATTATTTTTCATTCAAAAGTGAGAGTACTTTCCTTTTGGTTCTTTGAGAATATATGAACTTATCATAATTTGTGGCATTTGCCTTGACTTATGAATCAATCATTTCATAATTTATCACGACTTCTTTATTATATCATCAACTTATCAATCAATTCTTCCATAATTGATTACAGTATCTTCACCTATCAAGATTTTTACCTCCCTTTGGATAACAGGTTGCGACTCCCTCATTCAAACTTAATTGTAGAACGATTCGAAAGACTATTCTATTACGAGAGTCATGCTAGTTTGTGGTGTGTAGTTCAGATTGGATCTGGTTTTACCATCATTTCATGGAGAGGTTTTTTGGGGCTACAACACCATGACAATCAACTTCACCATGGAAAATCTACATGCATGTTTTATCACACTTGCAACAGCTATGTTGAAATTCATGAGTATTTTGCTTCTATGGAATTGTAAAAACATCACTTTCGCTATCCATTTTGCTTTGCTCAAGCCTTGCATCTTTTGTTTAAGGAAATTATCTTGATGTGGTCATTATTGAGCGCATATCTGATTTTGTAGCCATACAAAAAATGTCTAAATGAGTCAACATGAACCTCTTACATAATTACCTACTCCCCAATTGAGGAGATATTATCCGAGTTTTAGACCGAAATTGTGTTTCTGGGGCAAAAAAAATGAAGAATTTAGTTTTTCATCCAAACTAATGCCCTAACTAGTGCGTTTGGCAAATGTCGTTGTTCTTGACAGCGTTTTTTCTTTCAAAAGTTCAAATGCCGCAGAATCACGAATCGCGACCTACACTCAGATTCAATCGACAAATACATTTGATTTTTAAATTCTTCAATCACATTGCCTTGACAAATGCGATTCGAAATTTTTATTTGTTCCCGTCTTCTTCCTCCCCATTTCTCCTCCCTCATTTTAGAATGATATGTGTTTCAATCATTACATGACAAATGACATTTGACAATTTTAATTTCAATTGTCGTTGTCATGGACAACGACATTTGGTAATTTAATAATTCCAATTGTCACATTCACGACAAATGCATTACGCACTACTTCGGAAAGATTAATTCGGCTTTCCAAACTAATTTTATAACTTTTTTTTTCAAATAAAGTATTTCGGTCTCATGTATTTAAAAAATTAAAAATTAAAATGTTTACAAGATGAAGGGGAGTTTAGACAAATCTAGCATCAAAAGTTTTTTTTTTCTTTTATTTGATCCGGGGTTTCATAAATATTACCCAACATAAAATCCCAATTGGATCTCATAAGATTACAGACCAAATTGACAAGCATGCTTTGTCAGATTAACAAAATATTGTACCAAGTCAAATAGATATGCTTTTAGGCTTACAATAGATATTCTAGAGTTTTAGACCGAAATAGTGTTTGGGGGGAAAAAATGACGAATTTAGTTTTTCACCCAAATTAATGTCCAAAGTAGTGTGTTTAGCAAATATCGTTGTTCTTGACAACGTTTTTTTCTTCAAAAGTTCAAATGCCGCAATCATGGACATTTGATTCAATTGTCGCTGTCCATTTGATTTTTAAATTTCTTCAATTTCCGCTGTCCAAGACAGCGGCATTTGAGTATTTTATTTGCCCCCGTCTTCTTCCCCCTATTTAAGAATTATTACAAGTCTAATTTAACAATTTTAATTCCAATTGTCGCTGTCATGGACAGTGGCATTTGGTAATTTAATAATTCCAATTGTCGTTGTCCATGACAACGACATTACACATTATTTTGGGCATTAATTTGGTTTCCAAACTAATTTTATAATTTTTTTTTCAAATAAAGTATTTCGGTCTAAAACTCAACATTATACATATAGTTAGACATAGGTCGTTACACCTTATATCCTTATAAGTATTTTTCTTGTATATACTAGCAAATGGAGAATCAGGGTGAAACTTACTACAAGAAATCAAATAATCTCTGCTTAGGAAGGTATGCCCTAAGAGCCATTACCATTCTAGTCGCACCTTTATTTTTACTATAAGAAGTGGCAACCTCATATTGAAACACATTTTTGTGGTTTAGATTAGGGTAAATTGCAGTTAGAAAGCCAGGTTTTGGACGAAGATGTCAATATGCAACTTTCGCCTAGTTGTGTCGAAAATAGGAGAATCTTGTTTGCAATCTCTTCAATTCTTTATATAACCTCAAGCATTGAAAATAAAACCGTCAAAATGCTTATAAAGGATCTATCAATGTTGTATCAAGTGATGCAACACTGTTTAGATTGAAATCTATTAGTGCGATTTTGACATAAATAAAAACACGAGATTAACCCAGCAAACATGCACAGACACAAGAGATTGTTTATGCGGTTTGGAAAAAGCCTACGTCCGTGAGGCTAAGCCCAAATGCAAGATATTTCACTATATATCAATTAGGTTACACATTGGTCTTCAGTGAGACAAGGCTCCCCATTTCTCACAGCCGTCTTCTCCTAACTCTCTTATAGGAAATAAGGTATTTCACTGTATATGGAAATAAGCTCCTCTTATTCCCCCATACCACATATGGACTCCTACACGCCCACACACTACTTCTCAACAAGGAGAATAAACATTGCTCATCATCAAGGCATAAAGCATTACCGCAACAGTTACTTCACACGTGAGTAACTTCTCTAAGCAATATCCTCCGTAAAAAATGTATCTTTGCATGAACGACCTCTCTTCTATTTAACATCCTCTATGAGATCTTCTCTCAATATTATGTGGCTTTATGTTTCCTAATCTGTCTCAACAAGCTAGTTGGAAGATTCTGATTTCATATCATATCCATCTTAATGCAATATCTTCCTCCCATAGAAATCTCACCAAATAAGATCCAATCTTCCAAATTTGATCTATCGAATATTATACTCTAGTCTTCCTTATCCATCTCAAAGAATATTATCAGCTTCTAATCTTCATAATATTCACCCTAGATTTGCACAATATTGGCCCAAAATCCGTGTTGACCAAATATGGTAAGTAGTGTACACAGCTTGATCTACCATCTCATGTGACACTAAATATGGTAAGTAGTGTCACATACCGTGATACACCATCTCGTGTGACAATGCTAGGACATCAAGTTTTGTTGTTGGAAAACATGCAATTTTATTTTTGCCTAAGATTATCTCCAATAATCTCACCCTTTTGGCATTTTTTTGGCAAAAATAAATAGTATAAGAGAAGCATGTTTTGGAGAGACTAACAAGATATGCAAATGGACATTTGAAGAGCCATCAACAAATTAATCCTCAATAAGGCAAGTACCAACATTGAGTATCAACCAGAGACTGTGCAACCCATGATGTCATACCATGTCACTAGTCCAAAAACAAAATATCCACCAAGCGAAAAGATCATAAAGAAACAGACTTTGTCATATCTCCCCTTTCCTTTTTCCATAGAAGGCCTAAAAATAGCATACCTGCTGACGTAGAGTCATGAGTGTACCATATGATGAGTATATTTTACACTCATTTTATCCCTATGTTTTGTGTGTTATTTTATAGTTTTTAGATATAAATAAGTGTTCTAATGCTCTAAATATTCATCTTTATGATTAGGTCAACCATTGAATGCATTCGAGCAAATTGGAGCGAAAACAAAGTGAAAAAGTGGAAAATCAGCAAACATCGCTATATCATGCAACAATAGCTACTATATTTCGACCTTTTCATATATAATGTGACCTCAAATGGAATTAATCTTTATATGGATGGATTCTACACTTCAAGAGCTTTCCAGCGGTACCAAGAACACCAAATTTGGAGTTAGGACGAGAAATTTATGACCTTGGCAGAGGTCGTGGACTCGTAAAATCCATGGCCTTGACTACAAACCACTCAAGAGCTACTATGATTTAGTATTTAAGTGTGAATGCTGTTCAGCCACTTACTTCTCCTGTCCTCACCACGTAACGACATTGATGTCTAATAATTTAACCCCCCTCCTCCTCCTCCCGGTTTCCTTGGAGACCTATAAAGGAAGCCACGATCTAGGGTTTGGGGTGGGTTGCTTTTGGGTGGAAAGGACGTCAGTGGGAAATTTCAAGAAGAAGAAGAAGATGGAAGGATGAGAAGGGTCCTCCAAGCTTAATCGCTTTATTCCTCCCCGAACATCCGTTTTCTTTCACTAAGTATAATTCCTTATCCAATTATGTTTTAGTTAGTTTTCTTAGGGCATAGGTGTAGCCAAGACTTGAATGTATGAATCTTTCTTAATGTCAGTTGATTTATGTTTTATTTTCATAAATTTGTTGAGTAATTCTATTTTTGCTTCTTAATGCATGGGTAATCACAATGGTCGCATGACAGGGTTAAATCGAGATCCGAGAAGTGAGAATTGAATTAGACCATGGATGAATTGCCATTTAATTGTCATGAGATATAAATATAAGTAAGATTAGGTGTGACATTAGGGTTTCTTGGATTTAATGCGCCTTTGGACATCCAGGGTTGAGTAAAGATGCAAAATACCTAATTCCTATAGTAAATTGTGAGTTATCAAGAGAGATTCGCATATGCATTAGTGAAATCGCCATCAACATAATGAAATGAACATTAATTGATTGGATTAGGAGGTTCACATAGGCTTGAATTGGTTAAATCTTTTCCCTAGGGTTTTTAGTTCTAAGTCTTTGTTAAATTAGGATTCTTGCATGCCAGTTAGTTAATTTGAGTCTTTTCCAGATTTTCCCATCATCCAAATAGAGCCTAAGCTAAATTAGAATCAATACTTAATAGCTAATCCTCGGGGACGATACTCTTACTTTCATTAGATTACTTGAGGCGACACGTACACTTGCTCATGTGGGGGCATTATTTTACATACACGCATTTGCGCCTATCACCATAGTTCAAATTCTATGGTTTCGTGAGACGAGTGTCTTATCACTGGGTTGAGTCTCACGAAAACCCTAATCATCACTCTTAAGCATGAAAATGAATTAATTTATCCGCATAGGGATCCATTGGGTTTAAATACCAATTTTAAGCCCAATGGTTGGTTTTCAGCTCATTCTATGTGTGTGACCCTATAGGTTCACATAATGTTGGCAGTGGGCTCAAAACCCATTTCAAGCCCATGGATCATAAGTGACCTCTAGCAAGGAATTATAACCACCCAAATTATGTGGATGTCAATAATCCGATATAACCTAATCCATAATAAATGTCGTAGTCCCTTTGTCTCATGATATCCAAATTGAACAGTCACCCTTGTAGAGTTCAATAATGCAATTTCTCGACCTCCTTATAAACTGATAATACAAATGACATTAATAACCCTTATTAATTCATTTGAGCATGGTCATGCATTTTCCAATCTCACATGTCGAGGGGCTCACGAATATCTTTCTAAAAGGAGGGACAAATCTCTTTCATCCACTCACGTCCCTCTACATGATTTATTCTATGTCCAACTACAAATCAGATACTTCACCCTATTACGTGACATGATGTCGAACTGTCAAAACATAAAGCTCCTCATGTAGGGACCTATGGTGGTGCTAGGTCGAAGGACAAAAAAAGAAAAAAAGAAAAAAAAAGACATTATTATGGTGAGAAGTACTTATGACTTATAATCTATGTAGTATTCTCATGGTGGGTCGATCCAATACAATGTTCACCAACATGTACTTATGAGTTGACTTAATATCATATATCCATGAACAGTAGAACATCATCATCATTCACACTCCAGCCTTAATTCACTATTGCTCTATCAACCTATGAGTCACCTACCTCAATGACTGTAGTTGGTGCATCAGATGTTGTGACAACTGATGTGGAAAGCAATGATGATGAAGAAATCTTCGATGAAGAGATGACCGACTCTTACAAAATCATGTATGAGAAGCTGGTGGAGATTATCAATGAAAACAAAGGGTTGCTTAAACAAATTTCTCAACTAAATGAGTTGGTCAAACAAGTGAATAGCCTCAAATCTTGAATGGAAGACACTTAGAGTGAAATGGAGCAGGTTAAGAACACTATGCAGATGTTGAATTCTAGTACAACATGTTAGTGATGTTCCCTAGGGCAATAGTGTAATTGTTATTCCTTCCATATTTCAATAATAAAGAGACATTTTCATTATCATCTATATTTCTAATTTGGTGATTTGCTCAATGAATAGTTGATTCCACTCATGGTAATCAAGTTTGTGACTTGATAGTAGAACCTTGGACTTGACATGAAATACTATTCTAAATTGTCCTTGGTCATTCATTATTGATGGGGCAATAGAGAATCAAGGCTAGTATGGAGTGTGAATGATGATCATGTTCTATTGATCATGGATATATGATATTTAACAGCCTTTAGGAGATCTCCACAAAACAAAAGATCTTGTGTTTGGACGATTCAAATAATCAAAGTATATATGATCATAGACAAAAAATCAAATCAATGGTCATCAATATGTTAGAGAAGTTGAGTAATATGTATTATAGTTATAGTAAGATCAAATGTGATATGTTTGCCCTTTTTAATGTATAGACTAAACCACTTAGTTTTAACACCTCTATTGGAGCCTTACAATTCCCCTGCATTGGAACCAAAATTGAGCTAGTTGTTTGAAAATTAGAAAATGGTCTTGTATTCTGGAATTTATAAAATGAGTTTAGTTTAAGACACTCGCAAGTGCATGTGTCATCTGGGCAGTAAAAATTTGATAGTCTTATATCATTCCCACAAAGATTGACAAGAATGTTGAAATCAACTACTCCCGACCACTCTAGATCCACACCTTTCCGCACCTCCTTATAATGGTTTGAAAACTGAATTTAAAAGACAAGATAATCCTATTTTATATTCTATAATTAAAATAAAATTTGAATTAAAACAAAGAAAATAAACTGGGCTCAATCAGTTCTCTGCTAGAAATGAACACTGATATTGAACTGCTGTGAAACAACTAATTTCTGTAGGATGATCCATTGATTTTCCCATCCCGATTTCTTGATCCGATCGCCAAGATGCCGACAATGCAAAGCCGATTTTTACACTATTTACACTAGATGTCCTCGTTCAAAGACATGGATATAATCAATTACTTGTATTCCGTAACACTCTTAATAAGATCCGTATTTTCTTTTCAATACTTCATACCCATTTCTTAAGACTGCAAGTAGATTACATCCCAAGTCTCCACACACAGAAACCTCTATACTCGTTGATGACTCTTCCTTAGATCTGATGGATTTTTTCTCTTTCCATTATTAAATCTCGCCTAACACAAGATCAAGATCTTCCATCGATTAAGGTGAAATTATTATTTTCAACATAAATAATCTCTTCAACTTCAAATATGAGTGAATTGAAATTTATCTAAATGAACTCAGAGCTCTTTATTTCATATAGTTCAAAGATACCACAAGTAGATTATTCAAAGCTCTCAGGAATCTCCATCTTTGTGTCACCCAGGGCCTCCTCGGATATCGCAGCATGGAATAACTCAAATGGTATTCGATACTACTATTTGGGAATGCATCAATTCAAAAACAACATCAACAAATAAACTTAATTCCAAGAAATTCCGCCTAATTTATGCGTAAAAGATCAGAACTGATCAATGTGTCCACTCAAAGTGGAAGTCAGGCTTCTAAAAAACTAATCACAATCAACAATGGAGTATTTGATCAAGAACGCCCACTCGAATCAGAATAAATCGAAAGAACCGAATCTCCAAAGAATTGTCTAGACTTCATTAATCCATAAAGAATTGGAAAGATACCGAAAATTAAATCCAAATTCTTCAACATTTTGAATGACATTGTCTGGGATCCGTAAAAGAAAAGAAAAGAAAATCTACTCTAAAATTATACAATCGAGCCTTCTCTTCCCCTAAGTTTCGGCTTTGAAAAGCCCTCGCTTTTTCCCCGTGAAAGGTACGCCTATTTATACACCTCCAGCGACAGCCTGATCGCAAAGCCCTGTGTGGATTTCACCTTAACGGCCTAGTTACTGCTGTAGTCGCGATCTCAGAAGCCTGTCGCGACTTGTTAGGTTTGTCGTGTCCTCTGGAAGCTTGTCACAACATTCTTTTGCCTTGTTTTTGCAATATTGAGTCAGCACTGACAATCCCTCTCGTCACGACATTGTTCGCTTTCTTTTCACTTGATTGTTACACATGAATTCCTTGTCGCAACTACCCATCGACTCTTTTGTTTCATTCATGTGTCAAAACTTGGAAACTTTGTCCGCTTACTTAGCATTTTCCTCGAGAATCATCATGTCATAGCCATGACTGAATTGTCGCACATGACCATGTTTTGAGTTGCCAATAGTGGATGACTTTGTCAGGACCACATTTTCGCTTCGGTGCATTTCAGGTCGCGACTAAGTTTCCTCTTTTGTCGCAACACCGCTTTCATGCTACCACTCGATTCCGCCGTGACAACTTTTTCGTCTCCGTTCAGGTCGCGACCATCATTTCATGTCGCGACCTGGCTGTCTTTCCTTTTTCGACCTCGTGTCATGACCAATTCTATGTCACCAATAAATTCTCGCTTGTCATCCAATTTATCCTCGTCACAACCTCCCTTCTATGTCAGCGAAGATCATTTCGTTTTACCATGCAAGTTACGACTCAAAACTGCTGATATGTTTATTTTCTTATCGCAACATGGGAATTAGGTCACGACAAGGTTGTTTCTTTCTATCGCACCCGCCGCGACTCAAAAGCATGTCGCGACCGCTCTTTCTTCCAATCTCGTTTAACCTCATTTTAGTCACGCTTCTACTCAATTCATCTTCTTTTTTGGTTGCTACTAGAAAGTGTGTCGCGACCGAGTGGTGGCCCTCTTACCTTGTTCTCGCTCGCAGCTTGCTCAAACTTAGTCACAAATATGTTTAATCTGCTCAACCCATTTTAATGTCGCCACATGAAACTTTCACACGACTTGGACCGGTGTCTTCACTTTATATTTTGTCGCAACATCAATTTGTCTGATAAAGACATTGTCAGCTCATCCAGCCATCCATTCCTCGTCGCGACCTTAATTATCCTGCTGCGACCGAAAGGTCTTCTTTCTGTCGCGACTCGATTCTATCGCGACGTCATTTGTGCAGCCTTAAATTTTTCTCTCTCGCGACTGATCACAAGGATGTCGTGACACACTTGAAGCCTTTGGCTTACAGAGTTGTTGCAACATTATCAATCAGGTCGTGACTTAAAAACTGTCGAACTGATGAATTCCTTGTCGCGACCTCAACTGTCTATCGTGACCTAGCTGCTTAGCCATTTATCTCATTTTCTTCGATCTCTGGAATCAAGTGTTTCTTCTATAAAAATATGCAAAATATAAATTCGTAAAATTCCATATTTCTCGCATGTACAAGTAATTACATTGTAACACTATTCGTAAAATGGATTAAAAATCCATGAGTTTTTTTGACTCATCAAATTCCCTTAAAATTAAATTTTTTCTCGTCCCAAGCAAAGCAGAAAGACGGTTTGTCCTCAATTGAACTTTATTTCTTAAGGACATTTTTCCTGCTCTAACTACACCTTTCTAATTCCAATTAATTGACTTGAAATAAGTAGGTTGCAAAGATCGCTTCAAACTCTTCGCTTTCAACTAAGTAAAAGAATGTTTCAACCTCTATCTTAAATAAACCGATGAATTCTATACCTCGAAACAACGCAGCCAATCAACTCTCGCTTCAGGCGTGTGTGTCGTCTTTTCCTTTTCTCCTCGTTAGATTAGTTAATCTTCTCGATTCTCCTCGAAGATTAGTCAAAGTCCCATAGGCTTCGTTATCTGACCTACTCAATGTAAGCAAATTCAACCTTCAAGATCAATGAGGTCTTTTCGTTTGTAATGTTAAAGCCGTAATCGTGACAATCGAAAATTTAGGCGTAAATTACTCCATATTCTCGCTATTCACTTCTCGCTAATAAATTCCTCTTCATCCTCACCTACTAATGTGAACTTTAATAACTCCCCAAATTCGCCAGGCATCATCTCAATTTCAGGGCCTCTTTGATTTCCACCATTTATCAGCCCAGCCTTTTTCGAATTCTTTTGTTCTTCTTCCTCTTGTCAAAGTTTTGTGAATAGTGTAATGTTTTGTCTTTAGGCTTTCTATCAATCTAGAGAACTTTCAAGAAGTAACCACATACCGCCTGGCATTAGTGGTACCAGGTCAAAACACCCCTACGAACTTAATTGTCCAAGAGAGGACCACAAGAGCAAAACTTATTCCCTTTAATCGCTTTTTCTCCCCTCTAATCTTTCAATGATTTCTGTCTAATACTTCCATGTAGTCTCTGTTAGAAGTATATTCCCCAATCTTGCTCCCTTCTCATTAAACTTTGCTCAAAACCGGTACTTCTAGTGGTTCTGGGTGCAGGATTAGTTTTAGGTGGGATTTCAAGTTTCTAATTGTTGTTATTTAGCTAGTTAGGCATATTTGGCTCAAAGCTTGAATTAGGGTGTATGCATCTGCATATAATGAGGGTAGGCTTGAAAAGGTTCAAACTTCCAAAAGAGGGCCTCATCCTTCGTCGCTTGTTTTCGCTGTGGATTTCAGCCACCAATAATCTAACAAGTTTTAGGACCTTGTACCCTTGACTGTGAATCACCCCAAAAGATGTCCCTAATCTTTTTCAATTTGTTATGGACTTACTGGACCATGCGTGATGTTTTTCCAGGATTTATACTGACTCAACTATTTACACACATAGATTCAAGAGTCTCATATGTTCTTTCAATTGTTTACCTTTTCCTAATTCTGTAATTTTAACTTGATTTAAACTAAAACTGCAACTTCTTACTCCGCTCAACAGCTTCGCTCTCCTTTCTCTCACGTGATTCTTCGATTTAATCTGGTCAAGCCAGGCTATTCACCATTAAAAGCTTCAATACAATAATCATTACTTCCAGACAAACAAAGAAAGAAACAAGCAACCTAATTCACTCAATCAGATCATTGCATCCAAGAACAATTAACATTTTCTCAAACTCATTCAATCACCAAATCCCAATTAAGAAGTTCAACAACATACATGTTCTAATTACAACATTATTGAGAGCAACAAAACCAAGTTATCAAATCAGAAAAACAAATCACAAGACACTTTCAATGAACTTTACTAGGCTTTTATTAATGGGGAAGATATAATACAATTAGAGAAGGGGATAAGAGAAGAATTTGTGAGAATTCACTTTCTTCTCTTATAGGATTCGTAGTATGATATTGTGGAGGATCACGTCAAAAGCTTGCCAAACAAGGAGGAAATTTGGGAATGTGATATCCGTCTTTTCTCGCTGCTGGGTTCTTCCTTTGTTGAGGTGCATATATCATTTGTGAATTCCACCAGAGTGATCAAGCGATCTTGATTCTGACCCACTTTATTCACTGTGCTCTCCAACTCAGAAATACAACCCAGCATGTTTGACAAATTAGTGTTGATCAAATCCAAGATCTCATGCCAGATTTTCCTCCTATATACATCATTGTCCTCCAAATCCTTCTCTTTCTTTCATTAACCTTTCAAATTCCTTGAATTGCTCTTTATAAAGATACTTGAAAGCTTCTATTTTCTTCAGCATATTGCCTTCCATTCCGTGCTTCTCTTCCCTACAATTGCCGCACTCGCATCTTTTGAATCGATTGCTATGTGGCTGGGCTTCCAAGCTGGCTTTCATCTTTTCTCTTGATTCCTCCTCCCTCCTTTTCATCTCCTCCTTCCATTCTTCTTCTCTCTGTTTCAAGTTTTGTTCCCATTGTTGTTCTTTCCTTCTAAAATTAGCTTCCATGTATTCTTCTCTGATTTGATGTTGTCTCTCCCACTTCTTCTCTCTCTTCCATTTCTTTCTTTACTGGAGATAGCATCTCTGTGGATTTCAAAGCAGCTCCTTCATCTCTTCCGAAACTTCGCAGCTCAAGGAAATTCTCTCTCATTTGGGCATGAGTTGACTCAATGGGCCCATTCCTGATACAGCAGATCTCTTCTCTTCCGCCGGAGGAGCCTCGTTTCTAGGAAATTCTCGATTTCCCTGCTTATCATTCCTCCCCGCTAAATTTCGTTTCTACCTCTACAATTCTCTCTTATTTTTATTTCGGGCCCCTCATACCCTATCTGTGGTTAGAGGAGAAACCCGAGGGCATACCTCTTCTTCTTCCCATGATCCCTTTACTCCAGCAAGGATGCATAGTCAACTGATGGTTGGCCGGGTAGTGATCACCCTCTTTGTGCCGCTTCGTATGGTATCCCCCGATAGAGCCTTCACTCACCTTTCCCATTAATTTTATATCCCTCAAAAGGGCATATAAATTATGGCTTCCGCCTCCCTAACTCGGAAAGCAATGTAGCTTAGTCGAATTATAACAGAGGCTATAAGAACCAAACAACCTTTGCCTCCTCTATAGAGACCCTCTGATAGCATGGTGTGGGTTCTTCAGCAAATAGCCTCCACTTTCCTGTCCAATAGTCAGCAAATTTATGATTTTTCCATGGTTTGGGTTTTCATCCAACTTCTTGAATTTTGAACCATGCTTGAGTTCTTTCAGTTGAAAGACTTCGTTAATTCTCTGATGTCCGAAATGAACCCATACTCCTCGAACGTATATCGACTCCTCTCTCATCCCTACCATATTTGCATAGAACTCCCTTGCCAAAGCAAAGAAACCAGGCACTTTGTGTGTACAGAAGAATTCCTAGCCCTTCTTTTCTATTATTTACGCGAAAGGGGAAATAACCTTTCCGAACCCCCTTTCGATGATGAAGCCTTTGTTAGCGATTTGATTCTTCCATAAAGCTTGAGCTTCTGTAGAGATGAAGTCTTTTCGCCTTTTGTTTCATTTTCTTCTATATGTCTCACTATTCTCTGTCTTTTTGCTGCCCTTTCTTCCTCAGTTGGTTCTTCTACTTCAGGTTAGGCTTTTGGTTATGCATTTGCGACTGTCTCAGGTTGAGGTTCCAGGTGAACCTCTTCCTCCTCATGAGCGTATTCATTCATTATCTCATTGATCATCTCATTAAGATTCGAACGAGGGGTTACGGCTTTTACGCATGGTGGTGGAGATTGAGCTTTTAGGAAACTGGATCTAGGGTTTTGGTAATCTAAGAGAGAAAGAGAATGAGTAGTTAGGTGAGGATGCGATTGAATTGAAGTTTTGGAACAAAATTGGCTATTCAGTTTCAGCCTTTATGGTGGATGGGCTCAATGTTATCATTGTCTTATGGAATGTCGCGACATTAATGCTTAGGTCACAACACGAATTGCTAACAATAAATTTCCCATTTAATGTTGCGACGCTTAAATAAGAAGGTTAAAACCTAAATTTATTGGGATTTAGACAATTTTGGTCGCAACCTACTTAGGTCTGTCACAACTAGAAATATGGTCTTGACAATAAAATTGACGTCATGACATGCCCTGCTCTTTCTTTAGTCATTCCTGGTCATGACATAATTTCTACTGTCACGACACTGTGCCTTATCAATTCAGAACCTTGTCGCGACTTCAAAAGTCTGTCGCGACCTAGAAAATCTCCAGGTCTCTATAAACATTGTTTTATCCCTATTTTCCTACAACTTCTAGTCTCCTTTGATTGACTCAATTCACCCCATGCATACTTGTAAAAACATGTATAATATTCAAGAAACCCAATTCAAACAAGAACAATTCATCATTCAAATGTTCAACAAATCAACTCATCAAAGCATAAGATTGAATATTGAATTGAAAATCAAATTCCCCCAAACTTCAATAATGTATTCTCTAAAATAAATATTAATCAGAGAGCATAATACTTCCCCTTTTTGTCTTATGTGCATTATGTAAGCAGTAAGTTCAGACTCCATTTTTGTTTATACGCTTGCTGACATGCAAAAATACCAAAAAGTTTAAAAAGCAAAAATACAAAAAATCTTAAAAAGCAAAAATACCATTTCAAACAATTTAATTGACTATAAAACATAAAATAAACTATTGTATGGGTTGCCTCCCATGAAGAGCACACTTCAGGTTGCGAATCCCTTAGTTGGACTTCTTGCTATGATTTTTCTTTGTTTTGACAATTTCTCTTTAACACCAGTCACGGAGTCAGTCTTCAATTATCTTTCCTCCAAGGTAATGCTTTAATCTCTGACCATTCACTTTGAATTCTTCTCCAGTATTAGTTTTTAATGTCACTACTCCAAAGGTTGTATTTGCCACTACTGTATAGGGACCACTCCATTTTGAGATAAGTTTTCTTGAAGCTTGATTTCGGTCGGAGTTGAATAACGAGGACGTCTTTTGCACGAAATTCCCTCACTCAAAGGCCACGATCATGCCATTTCTTTGTTTTATCTTTATGTAGAATTCTGGTATTATCATACTTCATTTCTCGACTCTTCAATTCATTCGAGTTGGAGTAATCTTTCTTCCTTAGCGACCTTGAAATCAAAATTCAATTTCTTGATGGCTTTGTGCTTTTGTATTCCAATTGAGGAGGTGACAGGTTTACCAAGACAATTACGTATGGGGACATTTTAATAGGAGTTTATATGCAGTTACGTAAGCCCACAATGCATCATCCAACTTTAGAACCAATCTCTTATGCTGGAACTTGATCTTTTCAGAATTTTCTTGATCTCCCTAGTGAAAATTTCGGCTTGCCCATTTGTTGAGGATGTTAGCCAAACTCGTATGTGTTTGATTCCATACACGCTCATGAAGTTTTCTCAAACACCTTGTTTGCAAAAATGGCTCCTCCCGTCATATAGTTCTAGGTGCCCCAAAATCTGCTCATATTTCTACGTAGAATCCCACAAGCGCCATTAGCATCACTTTTGGGACAAGCTGTTGCTTCCACCCATTTGGATACATAGTCCACGGTTAGGGTATGTGCGAATTCCCTTATGAAGATAGAAAAAGGTCATGAAATCTATTCCCCACACATTAAAAAATGCACCACAAGGAGCACCTTGCGAGGGGGCATTTCATGTCTTCTGCTGATATTTCCCATTCTCTGGCATTGATCACAAAGTTTAACCCATTCAAAACAATCCTTGAAAACGGTAGGCCAATAAAAACCTGATTGGAGAATTTTGTGGGTTGTTTTGTCTCCTAGAAAATGTCTTCCATGTAGTGATGCATGACACTCATATAAAATTCTGCCTTGTTCACTTTCTAGCACACACCTCCTGATTATCATATCAGCTCCTCTTTTGAATAACAGTGGGTCATCCCATATATAGAGTCTGTTGTCAGTCCTTAACTTCTTTCTCTCTTATTTGGCGGATTACGGTGGCATAACTTCACAAGCTAGAAAATTTACAATGTCAGCATACCAGGGTGATTGGAATGACAACTGGAAAAACTGCTCATCTGGAAAATTTTCTGCTAATTTTGTTCCTTCTTTTTTTGCAGTAGTCTTTTCAATTCTTGACAAGTGATTAGCTATCACATTATCACAACCCTTCCTGTCCTTGATCTCTAGATCAAATTCTTGCAGTAACAATACCCATCTGATCAGTCTTGGCTTAGCTTCTTTCTTTGTCATCAAATATTTAATTGCAACATGATCAGTATGGATGATGACATGGGATCCTAATATATATGGCCTGAATTTTTCACATGCAAATACCATGGCAACATCTCTTTTTCGATAGTTAATTAGTTCTCTTGAGCTTCGTGAAGGTTTCTTTGGCATGGTATTTGGCCACTAACATTTTGTGAGTTTTTACGTCTATGCGAAGCTTCCATTGTATAATCAGCGGCATCACACATAATCTCAAATTCATTATTCATTTAGTTTTGGCCATGATGAGACTTCAACTATCACGGATTTGATCTCTTTAAATGAAGATTGGCGAGGACTCATCAAGAATTAAACTTTTGTACATCCTTTTCCGATAATAATATTAGTCTACCACGATGGTCATGCAATTTTGAGAAATCTCACGATAAATCTTCTACTTAAAAACCCCATATCCCAAAGAAGCTGTATTCCCTTAATTGTTGTGGAATTGTGAGTTTTTATGATGGAAGCTTTTGGCTTAGTCCACTTCCAACCTGTGCGAATTCTATGCAAGAGGATGATACCTTACGTTATCATAAAAATGACATTTTCCCGATTCAGCTAAATTATTACGTCACGGCACCGGTGAAATCTTGTCCCCCAGTACGATGCAATGTTCAGCGGGATCATAGCGTGAAGTCGCCGCCAGACATCTCCATAACCTCTCTGCAAAATGAGAACATAGACATCATGCATCTTTGAAGTAGTGGGAGCGTTACATAACGAATGACATTCTTCTAAAAGAAAAAGCACCATAAAGGCATGTGAAAGTAGTTTTCTCCTGGTCCTCAGGTGCAATAGCAATTTGGTTATATCCAAAATACCCATCAAGAAAGCATAAGTGAGGGTGTCCTGCCAATCTATCCAACATCTGATCAATGAAGGGTAGGAGAAAATGATCCTTCCTGATTGTAGTCGGTAATTTTACGTAATCTATGCACACCCTCCATCACAATCCCGCAGTTCTTGTAGGAATTAGTCCATTCCTTTCATTCGATCCTGATGAATCCACCCTTCTTCCAGGAACCACATGAGGCCCCGGGCTCACCCAGAGGCTGTCCTAATATTGCACATAAATAAGAGCACACGTATTTAGCCGTTTTAGCTTCCTTGACATCCTTCATTACTGGATTCAGCCTCCTTTGGTGTTTAATTGAAGTCTTGGCATTATCTTCTAGCAGAATTTTGTGCATGCAAATAGAAGGACTGATGCCTTTGAGATCTTCAATTAACCAAGCAATTCCTTCCTTGTATTTCCTTAGAATCTTTAACATCTTTTGTTCTTCATTCTCAGTCAAAGCAGCTGATATAATCACTGGTTTTGCCTTTTCTAATTCTAAGAAAGCATATTTCAGATGACTAGGCAGTTCTTTCAATATTAACCCTTATGTACTGGTTTCTTGCTCAGTTGCTTTCTTTTCTTTACTACATGAATTCACTTTACTGTTTTCATTCAAACTCGAAGCTTGTTTTTTATTATATTGAAAGAAATTGAATGCGAATTCATAATCAGCACTCTTAAGATGCGAAAATTCATCTCTTTCGTGATAGAATCTTTGAATGTTTTAATCGAGTTCGGTTCAAAACTAATGGACTATGTTATCTACGTCGCCCACAATTTTCTTCATCAACATCAAACTATGTTAAGCTTTTGGGGAGGTTGAAGTGCACTGCTTCATTCCCCACTCTCATGGTTAGCTCACCCTTCTGTACATCAATCAGGGCAGCTCCAGTTGTTAAGAAGGGTCTTCCTAACAATAGAGGAACTTGTGTCCTCTTCCATTTTCATGACAAAAAAATCCACAGGGAAGATGAATTTCCCTACCTTGACCAGTACATCCTTAAGGACTCCTCTGGTTGTGCCATTGACATATCAGCCATTTTCAGTATAATTGTTGTTCGAGTAAGTTCCCCCAAACTCAACCTTTGTACCACTGATAAGGGCATCAAGTTGAAGTTGGCACCTAAGTCACACAAAGCTTTCTTGAATTCATATTTCCCAATTGTGCAAAGAATGGTAAAACTGCCAGGATCTTTCATCTTAGCTGGTAGGCTCTTAGTTGTTTGGCTCACCACTCCTTTCTCAGCAATTTTCTAAATAACTACACTACATGTTGCAATTTGGCTCACCACTCCTTTCTCAGCAATTTTCTTCTTTTTGCTCAGTATGTCCTTGAGGAATTTTGCATAGTTTGGCATTTTAGTGATAGCATCTGCAAAGGGAATGTTAATTTCTATCTTCTTGAACATCTCCAAGAATTTAGAAAATTGTTCCTCCTTCTTTGCCTTATGAAGTCTTTGTGGGAAAGGCTGCCCGATTATGTAGAGCTGAACCTTCTCTTTACGCTTTTGTTCCGCAGTTTTCCCTAAGAGTACTCGGTTTGCACTTTATTATCGGTTTTTGCGATCCTTCCCGAGATACTCCTTCTATTCTTTCTTCCAGTTTCTTCCTCTTCTTCTTGCTCAGTCTTTTCTTTCTTTTCTGCTCTGTTGTTGCTCATTTCCTTGCCACTCCTCAGCTGGACTGCCATGCAATCCCTTGGATTCTTCTAGGTGTCACTAGGGAAAGCATCCTTGGTCTTACCGCAAGGTTGAGCGGCCCCCGCTAACACCGTGTTTCCCAGTTCTTGAGTGAAGCATTAGTGTTTGCTTGAAAATTTATTAGTGTTGGATTTAAAAGTTTCCAACTCATCAAGTGCACTACGTTCCATCTTTGATTTCAGCGACTTTGTTGTCCCCATGAACTGCAACATTTTCTCCTCAAAGGACTGAGTCTTCTTTTGACCTTGATATTCATTTATGTTCTCTCCTTGTTGTTGCTGCTGTTGGAACCTTGGTGGATTATATCCTTGCTGAAAACCTTGCCCATGTCTTGGGCCCTGTGATGCTCCTCCACCATATGAGAAGTTCTCCATGGCCCCTCGGTGCTGATTGTGTAGTGCGTGAGCAGAAGTTGGGGTTGAAAATGGTAGCTTCTTTGTTCACTCAAATAATTGGCCTCCTCAACTTGATAGGGATCCTCATCAATTGGTCCCTCGGCACTTCTTTTGATTCCATCTCTTCCCACTGCTCCAATTTCATGAGCATAGTGCATTCTTTTCTCTTGATTCCCAACTTGTGCATTATTGCATCAAGTTTTTGCTTCCGCCAACGTCATTTATTAATTTCCGTGATGCACCCCCTTTGAGAGCGATGTTGCTCCACGAGGTCGAGATGGAGCTTTCATGTTGCATTTGGCTAGGTCTTCTATCAGCTGCTTTGCTTCCTCTGCACTTCTTCTCTTAAATGCCCCACAGCAAGCTGCATCTATGATACCCTTAGAGGTATCATTCAGGGAGTGGTAGACAATATCCATTTGGGTCTTCAAGTCTATGCCATGCATAGGGCACCTCTTCAACAGTCTTTTCTACCTTTCCCAAGCAATATATAAGCTTTCATCCTCCTCCTGTTTGAACACAATGATCTCCCTTCTTCTTTTTGTTGTGAGTGATGGGGGAAAAAATCTGCCTAGGTAAGCCTCCACCAACTCTTCCCATGTATTAACTGAGCCATTTGGCAATTATTCATGCATGTGGGTATGATATCTCTTAAGGAGGAAAAGGCGAAGATGTAGTTTGATCACTTCTGGTCTCACACCGTTTAGTTTTAGCCATCCTGAGGAATCTGCCCATGTGCTCATTAGGATCTTCAGTGGGATGGGCACCGTAAGTGAGATACACGTTGCACCATAGTGATCGATCTTTGGTTTCGACTCAAAATTGTTAGCCTTTATAGCGAGGTTGTCTAGCTTCTTCGAATATTCTTCTTGGATGCTTGGTGCTCCAATCGCCGGGTGTATCTTGCACCGGAGCCCTTTCTACTGCTATTTCTTGTTCAATTGTCTGACCCATTCTTTCATCTGCCATAATTTATATTTTTCCACTTCTAACCTTCCTTAAGTTCCTCAATGTTCTTTCCAATTAGGTGTACAGGCTCGAAATCGTTCTAGTTTCTATGCTTGGCTAACTTCTTGAATGGAAACACATATTAAGATTAGTAGAAAGCAGTGGTGATGAAAATCGTATCCTTTAAGCTCTCTAAAAAGATCATTAGCTTATTAAATACTATTTGTCCACTTGTTTTGTGAATGTCTTTTATGAAATAAAGAAAAATGTACAAATTAGCATTTCTCTTTTTTTTTTCAGAATATCGATTTATTCAAATCCTTTCAATCCCCGGCAACGGCGCCATAAAACTTGTTTGTCCTTTTTAATGTATAGACCAAACCACTCAGTTTTAACACCTTTATTGGAGCCTTACAATTTCCTTAGCAGTGGAACCAAAATTGAGCTAGTTGTTTGAAAATTAGAAAATGGTATTGTATTATGGAATTTATAAAATGAGTTTAGTTTAAGACATTGCAAGTGCACAGGTCATTCAAGTAGTAAAAGTGGATGCAAAGTCCGAATATCATTCCACCGAGATTGTGAAAATTTTGAAATCCAACTACTAACTACTCAAAATCCACACTATTTGCACCTCCTTATAATGGTTTGGCTTGAATTTAAAAAGCGAATAATCCTATTTTATATTCTCTAATTAAAATAAATTTTGAATTAAAACAAATAAAATAAACTAGACTCAATCAGTTCTCTGCTAGAAATGAACATTGATATTGAACTGCTGTGAAACAACCAATTTCTGCAGTATGATCCATTGATTTTCTCAATCCTGATTTTAGATCTGGATTTGTCAAGATGCCTAATAATGCAGTTTGGATTTCTCCATAATTCACTAATTAGATGTCTCTGCTTTTTTCAAAGACATGGATCTAATCAATTACTTGTATTCATAACCGCACGCAGCCTAAGATACGAATTGGTTTCTTCAATACTTCATGCCCATTTCTTGGAAGCTGTGATTTCTTGCACGAAGTACAGGGTCATTCTTGAAACCTTTACAATTTGATTTGATATTCCTTTAGATCGATGGATTTTATAACTTTCCATGATTAAATCTCGGCTAACACAAGATCTAAGATCTTTCCATCGGATTAAGGTGAAATCTCGTTATTTAGAATGAATAAATAATCCTTACAGCTAAATATGAGTGGTGGAAATTTATGAGAAATGAACTCTCAGAGCTCTTTAGTTCTTCAATAGTAATCTAGCATACCCACAAGTACAACATTCAAAGCTATCAGGAATCTCCATCTTTGTGTCACTCAAGGGGCCTCTTGGATATCAGAGCATGAAACAATCCTTGAAATGGTATTCGATACTACTATTGGGAATAGATTAATTCAAAAACAACATCAATCAAATAAATCCCAATTCCAAGAAATTCCGTCTAATTTCTACAGAAAAGAAAGCATGGCGATCAACGGTCACTTTCGGTGGAAGTTGTGCTTCTCAAAAAAACTTAATCACAATCAACAATGAGTATTGATCAGAAACGTTCCTTTATGTAGCGTAATGGCGAAAGAAGCTGAATACGAGAAATTGTCAGGCTTCATTAATTCGAGGCGAGTATTTGGAAGAGAATGAAAAAGTAAATCCGGCTTCCGCGTGCGACGATTACTAGTTGGTCGGAAAAAGAAAAGAAAAAGAAAAATCTGCTCTAAAATTATACAATCGAGTCTTCTTCTTCCACGGTTTACGGGTTTTTTGAAGCTACTTTCTGTGAGAATGCCTATTTATACACCTCGGTATTAGGCGTTGCGAAAGCTCCAGGTGGATTTCCCCAATTTTAATGGCCTAGCTTGCTGTTTAGGTCGCGATCTCAGAAGCCTGTCGCGACTTGTTAGGTTTGTCGTGTCCTCTGGAAGCTTGTCACAACATTCTTTTTCCTTGTTTTTGCAATATTGAGTTGCGACCTGATGTCCTCTGTCACGACATTGTTCTTTTCAGTTTTCTTCAGTTGGTTTGTTGCAACGCCAATTCCCTTGTCGCCAACTACCCGTGACTCTTTGTTTTGTCATGTGTGTCGCGACTTGGAAATCCTATTGTCTGCTTTTACTTAGCATTTTTCCTGAGAATCATTATGTTGCAGTTGCGACTCGAATTGCTGCGTCGTGACCATGTTTAGTTGCCAGTAGTGATGACTCTTGTTGTGACCACATTTTCTTGTTTCCAGGTATTTGTGTCGCGACCACAATTCCATGTTGCGACCTGGCTTTTTCTTCCCTTACTGAGTTATGTGTCGCGACCAAGTTTCTTTGTCGCAACACCGTTTCTATTGCTAGCCACTTTGATTCTCGTCGCGACAACTTTTTCTGGTTTCCAAGTGTTTATGTCGCAACCATCATTTCATGTCGCGACCTGGCTGTCTTTCCTTTTTCTGAATTCTGTGTCACGACCACAATTCTATGTCACGACAAAAATTCTGTTTCATCCAATTTTATCCTTGGTCACAGCCTCCCTTTCATGTTGCGACATCATTTCTTGTTTTCTGCCTTCATGCAAGTTGCGACTCAAAACTATTGATATGTTTATTTTCTTGTCGCGCCATGAGAATTAGGTCGCGACAAGGTCGTTTCTTTTCTTACTGCAATTCCTGTCGCAACCTCAAAAGCATGTCGCGACCGTTCTTTCTTCAAATCTTGTCGTAACCTCATTTTTTAGTCACAACAGTTTCTACTCAATTCAACTTCTTTTTCTGGTTGCGACCTAGAAAGTGTGTCGTGACTGAGTGGTGGCCCTTCTTACCTTGTTCTTGTCGCAGTTGCTCAAACTTAGTCACAACATGTTTTAACTATTCAACTCATTTTAATGTCACGACATGAAATCCTTGTCGTGACCTCGACTGGTGTCTTTAGCTTATATTTTTGTCGCAACATCAATTTGTCTGATAAAGACCTTGTCAGCTCATCCAGTCATCCATTCCTCATCGCGACCTTAGTATGTGCGACACGAGTTGTCTTCTTTTCGATTAATCGACTTCGATTCTCTATCGCGACGTCGTTTATGCAGTCTTAAATTTTTCTCTCTCGCGACTGATCATAAGGATGTCATGACACACTTGAAGCCTTTGCCTTATAGAGTTGTCGCAACATAATCAATCAGGTCGTGACTTAAGCTAGCGAGCTTGATGAATTCGCTGTCGCGACCTCAGCGTACGTTTGCGACCTAGGCTAACGGCCATTATCTCATTTTCTTCTAGATTCTTCTTGGAGTGCGGCTTCTTTCTATAAAAATCTGCAAAATATAAATTTGGTAAAATCTCCATATTTCTACATAAAAATATTACATTGTAACACTAATCAGAAAAATGGATTAAAAATCCATGAGTTTTTGACTCATCAATAGACTTAACTATCAAATATATAGGTTTTAAGTAGATTCATTATGACATTAATTTATATGTTGTTTCATCCTTTATAGTTTTTAACAATTTTGATTCTCTATTTCTATCGATGTATTACTAACTTGAATCAATGAAATTATTTTTCTCTTAAACAAAAAATTATATTTGTTTTTCAAAAAACAAAAGAATTATATTTGTTGTTAAAAAAAAATCTATTTTGCTTCTACTTAACTTGACTTTACATCCCTATGAATAATAATTTTTTTAGAATAAAAATATTTTTGTTGAAGTGGGCAAATTATCATTGATAATGCTTTTTTTTTTTTTTTTTAATCAATATAAGATAAGCTCCTTTATTGATAAGGTTAATCTGTTACATCATTAGATAGAATAGCATCTAAAAAGGAGCAGGACTGTTGTAATGCTGCTTTTTTTTTTCCTTCATTTCTCTTGCACTTTTTAGTTTTTATTTATTACGATTTCTCATTTAAAATTTTTTCTAGTTTTTATTAACTATTTTACAAGTTTATTGTGAAAATTTACTTAGATATTTTCTCTTTAGGTTTATTATTGAATAGAAAAAAGTTTGAAAGAAAAAGATAGAACAATATGAGTGTTCATGAAAAGATTACTTTGGATACATAAAAAAATTATAAATTATTTTCGATACATAAAAAATTTATAAGTAAATAAGATTAATATTTTAAAGTAAGCATGTAAATGAAATGAATGTAAGAGAAATTTGGTGGGTGCAATTACAATTTATTTATTAAAATGCGAATTTACATTTTTTGG
The DNA here is from genome assembly GCA_016808115.1 of Tetrastigma voinierianum. Taxonomy (NCBI): domain Eukaryota; kingdom Viridiplantae; phylum Streptophyta; class Magnoliopsida; order Vitales; family Vitaceae; genus Tetrastigma; species Tetrastigma voinierianum. The sequence goes on from JAEQBH010001498.1 coordinate 109,882, forward strand.
AAAAGGAAAGTTACTTTTAATGCAATTTTTATTTTCCAATAAGGCAAGCCAACGATTTTAAAATGGGGGTGAATTGATTAAAAGACTTTTGAAAACCCAATTTTAAAAATTTGATCCTTCCTCAATTTTTGTCATGATTTTGACAAATATATCCTCATTGTTTTCTTACAAAAATAACAATTTCTTATAAGAGAGAATATAAATACATAAAATAGAAAGATATTTTTGTTTGGATTATTTAAAAAAAAACTTGTGAAATATTAAATTCACAAATATAAGATTATGTGAAGTCTTTTTACCAAATATTTCTTTAAATGTCATTGTTATAATTATTAGGCATTTGAAGCGGTGTGCATGAATAGTTTATATTATGCATGGAGGAGGATGAGGATGTCGCCTTTTTGTGGTGTATGAGGTGTCTTTGACGGTCGTACACATAAAAGTCGATAAGTCATGCCACGACTCGGTATCTGCATTCAGTCGGGATGGATCGCAGAGTGATAAATCTCTATACTTTTATATCTATTGTTTTCTAGGTTCGACCAAAAGCGCCACAATTAAGCGGGAATGTCCCCGGCCATCTCGCTTTGGTGGTAGATGGAAGCTTTTAAAAGCTCTCCGATATTATGAAAAGTATATTTTTTTTAAATATGGTACTAAGAATAGTATTTTTAAGAATATTACACAAATAATATTTTTGCACTTGCTGGCGCCACATAGTGTCATGTCTTCAAAATAATAAAATCTTGTCATTAAGATGCAGTTTAAAATGCAAAAGATTCTAACCCAGCCAAAAGATGAGAAGCTGGGCCTCTCTTACCACTAGGCCAATAAACCAGTTAATTACTATAGTGTAAAAGTTTTTTTTAATATTAATTCTAATTATTTTATTAAAAAAAGTTTAAAGTCTTTTTTTTATATGTTTATATATAACTTAAATTTATTTTACATTATTACATAAATTTAGCAATTAATGTTTCGTATTAAATATTTCATTTTTCATTAATGTTTTTCTTACAAAAATTAATATCATTTTATTTTTATTATTTTCACATGAATATTTTAATTTTAGAAAAATACTGAAACATATGTTGATTAAAACATTAAATTGTTAGTAAAGTTATAATTTATAAATTAAAATTAATTGATTAGATAAACAATATATATAAAAGATTGATCAAGAATTTTTTATTTTACTTATAATAAAACTTTTTGATAAAAAAAAATTTATAGATACTAGTATGTTAATTTTAAATAATTTATGTACATGGGTATTTTAAAAAATATTGATATATATCAGAATATATCCCAATAGAAAATGTGAATATTTTCCTTTGGTCATTTGTAGGCCACACGAAAATTTACTCACGCATTATTTTATTATTATTATTAAATTTACTTTTGATTTTTATTATTATTTTTTTATTATTTTTATTTTAGTTTATTTGTTGCTGGAAATCCTCTTATTCCCCTACTCCCTATTTCTCTCTTCCCCCATTCCCTATGACCATATCCTACCCAACTACCCCCTCTCTCTTGCCCTCCTCCAATCGGTTTGCTCCTTCTTCTCTCCTTCCTCTCGTCGGGCTCTCCTTCCTCTCCTTCTCCTCTTCTTCTCTTCCCTGCTTCTTATACAACCCCCCCTCCCTCTTTTCAGCTCCGTCTCTTCTTCCTCTCCTTCCTTCCTCTCTTCTTTTCTTCCATCCTAGTTTCCTCTCTCTCTTTTTTTTTTTTTTGCTCATACTCAAATAAATTAAAGACAAATATCACAAAGGTAAAAAACTCGTACCTTCTTTATTTTTTATTTTTATTTTTTTTCCTTCTTTCTTCTCATTTTTGTCAACACCCACTACACATTTTCTTTAGCAAAAAATTCACACATGTATGTATTTGTGAGATTGGATTTTTTTTTATGGGCTATTATGAGATTTATGTGTGTGGATATGAAAAATTGTTATTGTTAAAACTTATATAAAAAATTGTTGTTAGTGAAACTTAAGTAATTAGTTTGAATCTTACATTTTTCTCTTACTTTATTTTATTTAGATTTAATTTGTGTTATTTGTGTAATTATATTTTTTTGTGTTAATAGTTACCTTGAAAATTTTACATGGACTTTGGGATTTGTCAAATATTAGGTATAAGTTTTTTGGTAATTTAGATTTTAATGAAGTAGTCTTGAATAAATAAATTAAATTTTATAATATTTGGATTTATCCTAAGTTATCATTTTTGGAATTGTTAGTGGCCTCATTTTGTTTATTATGATTTAATGTTATAATTTTATTTTTTGAATTAGGAGTTTATTAAATATTGAATTAGGCACAATCCATTAGTTTAAGCGTATTAGTACAGGCGGCAATAATTACGCTTTAAATCAATGAATTTAAGCTGTCATTGGCGTGAATCTAATTTACATCCATTAGTCTAGGCTCAACCTATTAGTTCGAGCCCATTAATCTAGGTCCAACATAATTAGAAATGGCCCAGTTAGTTTAAGTCAAAATTTAATTACGAAATTTTAAAATAATTAGACTAAGCGAATTAGTTTAAGCCCGGGTGGATTGGTAGAAAATTGAATTATCTTTCCCGGCCAGTTAGTTAGTAAATTAGTCTAAGCGACCCATTAGTTTAAGCGCCATTAGTTTAGGCTACGCGTAAATTAGACTCGATCGATTAGTTTAGGTCGGATTAGTCACGAGTCGACCCCAGATTAGTTTAAGCTATTAGTTTAGGTACAAATGAATGGTCGTCCAAGCGCAATGGATTCGGCCGTTAGTCTGGAGCGACTGAATTTGGTTTAAGGCTCGTTGGATTTAATTAAGATTTAGTACAGACCCAACATAATTCGATCCAACCCATTGGTTGACAGTGTGGGCTCGACATCTTGAGAACAGATCATTGGTTTACGACCGATTTAATTTTGACATAATGGAGACCATTACAGAATTAGCGGGCGCGACTGCCAATATGGCGTCTGTCTGACCGTTCTTGATTCTCGTTAAGTTTAACGTCGGCCCGTATCTTGAGTTAAATTCCGCCTTTAGGTAAATTCATTCAACCCATTGCAGTAAGAAAATGATGACTCTTTGCCTATATCAAATTCCACCATTAATTTATTAAATTTCTTATTTTCTAAATTCATTTTTTTTTTAATTTAAATCTTGGAATTAAATTTTTTAAATTCAAGTACTAAATTTTATTCTCTCTATTTTTTAAATTTAAATATCAAAAATTTCAAAAATTCAAATTCCATTTCTCATTTCTAAAATTCTAGAGTATAACTCTAAAATTCAATTTATAATTTTCAATTTCATTTTCCATTTCATTTTTTCCCATTTCAATATTCTCAATTTCAAAAAATTTGAGTGTAATAATATAAAGGCTAAATCTCTAGTTTAATTTCAAATTTTAAAGTTTACAATTTCAAATTTACAATTTCTCAATCCCAAAATTCAAGTGATTTAAAAATTCAAATATCTTAATTTCTAATTTCAAATTTCTAAATTCCAAATCTCAAATTTATAAAATTCAAGTTCTTAATTTAAAAATTCAATTTCCAAAATCCCAAACTTCAAATTCATTTAAAAAATTCTCAATTTCCAAAATTTCAATTTTCAAAACTTCCATTTCAAATTAGTTTTCAAAAATTTCAAACACATAATTAATTCTATAGTTCCTATAAAATGGAATCTTGTGGAGTTAATTTGTGTAACATATAAATGGGTTGGATGGGGCCCTATATCTCATGTATCATTTTAACAAATAATTCGACTTCTAATCTATAACCCTTTTTTTTTTAATGTGAATACTCTATATTATTGTGTTGAACTAATATGATTTTTTATTTATAACGCTCTTGATTCGCCACCAAGGTATACATTTCTTCTCTTTAATTTTGCTCTTTATGTGTCATCTACATGATTTATTGGCATCCGTAATCAATTGATTGGTGTCACGAGTTCCTAAACTGTTTTAGTAAAGACCGTTTATACGAGGGCAGAAGTCTTCACGACTCAATGTACCTTTCAGATGGAAGTGATAACATGACCTCTGGTCGGACTTGGTTTTGTGGACCGCGCATTTTATAAATGAAGTCACCTTTAGGGTTTTATTTAACTTTATTTTGTTTTAAAGCTGCCAAAAAATAACTAAAATGAGTGACTTTAAAACCATTTTTTTTTTTTTTTTTTTTTTTTAAATAGTTTTTCAAAAAAAAAAGGAAAAGTGATATATCGTCGAGTAAGGGCCTTGCGTGAAAAATGGAGTCATAAAATGACAACTCCACTTGTGGCCTTGGCCGGTCGGGTTGTGACAACCGTCAGCTCGTGGAATCTTAATAAATCTGGGTAACCGGCATCATTCGCGAAAATCGAGCGAGTCTCCTTTGTATGGGGGCTCAAATTTCTTTGTCTCAGCCATATCATGACACATAGTTATCTGAGATAACTACAAAAGCCACAGCCCAGGCTCTTCTCAAACAACTTCTAATGGTGCCGCCTTCGATTGCTCCACAATACAGTGATGATCACTTGACGGGGTGGCCAGCGGAGTGAAAATTTATACGGGTTACTCGCCTAGTCTTGCGTACGTGGCAAAACAAACACATTCAAGTAATTACATGAACCTACTCGAATGTCTATAGTCGATCAGGTGTCAGAGTCCTCACCAGGCTCCCTCACATATGCCTAAAGCCCAGAATGCGAGAGTAAAATCACGTTTTAGCTCCGAAACTTATTGTTCACCGAAAACACGCTGCGGGATTTCGGTAAAAGTATTGGGGCTACTCTCAGAGGCGAATGTGTTGGAGAGAACCTTCGCGAACAATTCATGGGCTCCTCAGAGCGTATGGTGTTGGACCATCTCCCAAACACAATTCTCGGAAAATCTTGTCGAAATTCCTTTCCTGAACAATTCCGTTTTCTTTCAATTTCATGTGTCGCTATTCATTCAAGCATCTGCAGGGTGTCTTGGTCGTATGGAATGCATGTTAATTAAACGCATTCATGCTAATATATTTATATGCATATATATTAACATAATTAATCCAAACAAATCATGTATTAAAATTCATCAGCTATTAAATGTCATGTTAATTATCAGTATAATAATTCGTTGAATCGCCTCAAATCATATCAAAATTCAAGCAAAATATTCATGTTACTATTCATGTAAGGCGGTGTAACCCTCGGGTTCTTGTTCACGATCACCTAAAAATATGAATTTTCTCGGCTTCGGTTCAAAGCTTTTGAGACCGGGTTTGTATAAGCTAAAACAAGCGCCGAGCATTTTAACCATTTACATGGCTCTTAGCGAATTAACGCCGTGAAAAAGATCCCTACGTCTTGGGTTATCGAGAAAATCCGGCCCGAATCGGTGCGTGGCGCCATTTGCGTAGAACAGCTTTCCTTCTTGCTCGTCGAGGCAGAGCGGTCAGATTGGCCCGGAATCGAGAGAGAAGGTGCTCTCTCTCTCTAAAAAATAAAAAAAACAGCTACTGCATCACCCGTTCCAGCCCACTGCCCATTTTTGGTCTTTTAATTTGGAGGAGATAACACTATTGCAATTTTGTCTATTCCTCATTAACAATTGTATTAATTCCACTTGTGTCCTTTTGTCTTGATTTTGACACTTGGCTTAATCTAAGCGTCGTTAAATCCTATATACTGCTCATGCAGCGTGTGTCACATGAGTAAATTATTCCTCGATGAGCTTTGTCGCGTCGCGTTTCATTCACATTTTAGATGCTCGGTGCCTCGAGAAAACGTGCAAATTAGATTGTCTCGGGTCGTCAATAGGCGTGGTAGCTAGATTTCGGCGAGATAGTTCCAGCGGTGAAGTCTGTTTGTCATCGAGATCTAGAAAAATTTTTGGATTTTACCGAAATTACAGTTTTGCCCTTTCTGAGAAAATTAGAATTTTCTCGGGTCTTACACCGCGGGGATTTTAGTGGGTCAAGCAGATATAATTTGAGGAAAATGTAAATTGGTGAGGATGATTGTTTGATATATACTCTTTGTGCTAATAACACATTGAGTGTTTGTTTTATTATTTTTATTTTATTAATTAATTTATACATCCTGGTGTATTCTATTGTATATTTTCTGCATTTTGATATATTGATTGTGTATAGATACTTGTGTTTCGTATGACTGCTTATTGTATGACTACCCCTCTCTTGCTTTACTGCATATTGCTTGTCTATGTGGGACACACATTTATCCCTTTATCTCTAACTCCTTAGTCTCGATCGAATTTGTCCATTTTGTTGTTATGTTTGATGTTTGATTGGAGACTTGTTGCTCCTTGTTTGATATTCGACCGAGCTAATGATTAGGAGTAAGGTCCAGCGATGGGTTATATCTATATTTAGAGCATTCAAGGTGGTCAACATATTGATGTTGAAGTCAGATCTTTGAGTTTTGTATGGCGAGCTAAATTTCGGAGATATTTGTATGGCAGTCGTTCTTCTTTGTGTTAGATTTATTAGGTTTTGATTTTACCCCATTTGTTTCATACGCAGTTAATCATAGTCTTTGAGAGTAGTGAGCCTTTACCATAGAAATTTTGCCTTGACATGTTAAGGAAGTGCATGTGTGGAGTTGATGACCACCTTGCATGGAAGCCCGTGCCGGATGTATAGGAGATTGTGTACCCTTTGGAGGAGTGGTGTTCACCCATTAGATCCTTTAAAGACCTACCTACCCTTGTCTTTTTAGAACCACCATTGACCTTCTAGGTTGAGTTTAGATCCTGCGATTAGGACTCCCATCCTACACGTGGTGCATGCCTTGAGCCTTGAGAATTTGGTTTCAATCATGATATGAATCCGTTCCTCTATTTTGGTTTCCTCTCGGTATCACGAGAGATTGATCAAAGTATTGAGTTTCAGTGGGCAGTTTTGTGCATAGTGATGGATTACTTATTTGATTTCATTAGCAACATTCTTTTTGGTTTTGGCGTGGACTCTCCTTATTTGTTTAGGTTACACTTTAGGATTCATTGACCTGTGGGACCATATTCATGGAGTTAGAGTTAAGGGTAGGTGGTATGGCATCATATTAGACGGATGTGGATCCACATCGGCGTGACGGTTGCTATGTCACGTGCTCCAGGGATATATTACACGGCCTTAGTCGGAGGATTAAATCAGCCGACCATTATGTGGATATAGAGGATACTTAGTTTTACATGGGGCACCACCTCCACCTCGGTCGTGGCTCGGATGTCACCTCGGCCCTATCCCTGTGGCACTCCTTTTGTCATCAGGACTCTGGTGATCCTCCCACATGCAATTCGATTCAAATTCACCAGTACTTGATGATACTTTCTAAAGTAAACGGATGCTTAGGCAGGTTGAGGATTGCAAAGTGATGTGTGGGATGGATTTGATGGTGCACCAGACCCCACTTCTGCTCAAAGATTTGGATCTTTGCCCGACACCGGAGTGGTATACGAGGCGGAGGATGTCACGTGCTCATTTGAGGATATATGGTCGATTGATGAGGGCATAGGTTTGGATGAGCTCGATTGATCATGTTTGTTCCTTTGTCATTGAAGCGATTAGCCTGGTTTGGTTTTCCACCTTGGATGCTTTGCGTAGGTGAACTTGGGAGGATCTTGCCTATGAGTTTATCCGAAAGTTCTCTTTCAACACTGTCATAGATGTCATTAAGAAAGAGCTTGAGGCTATGAGGCAGGGAGCTCATGAGACTGCTACATCAGTCATCTCCCATTTGAGGGAGAAGGTTATTCTGATGATTAATCGTCCATAAGAGAGAGAGCATATTAGCATGATCATGTGGGGAGTTCCTGACCCAATTCGCCGGACATCTTATAGATTGTCTTGATTATGGATTCTGAGCTTTGATAGAGGCGTGTGGTATCGAGGATGGTATGGCCGCAGCGGTTTATGGTCGGATTCTTCCTCTTTCTTATAGTAAGGGGAAGAAGCCATGCGGATCCTTGGTGCGGGGAGTAAGACCATAAGTTCAGCCAGACGGGGGGCACGGGCCTGTATGCATCTATACAGCCGCACAAGACTTCCTACGGCCAGAGTTTAGTTCAGTATAGACCTTCCATACCACCTCAGTTGCTTAGGTTACCGACTCGAGTATACTCGCTTTACTGAGTTGCGCGCGGGTTGTGTAGAGACCACCTCTTTGCTCATCTGAAACCCCCCCAGCACCCATAGTTCCTACGGCTACCTAAGCGGCTCAAGCACTGCATATTAGGCATACGCTGGTGAGGTCTTACAAACATTGATAGTTCTTGGATTACTGAGTCCATTAGCACGAGGCCATTACCACGGATTGGTCGCTCGTTTGGATGGACCTGCATTTGTGCTTTATCATCATGGCCTTGGACGCCACTACCATCGATTGCATTGCTTTGCGAGACCGTTATTCGAGACTTGATTGGCCGGTATTATGCGAGTTAGGATAGTAGCATTAGTTCGCCCCCTTCTGACTTACTCTACACATGCGGTTCCTTTTCTAGCGGGAGGTATTCATTCTAATATTGAGGATTTTTGTTGGTCGAGGATCGCATCCATGTATGTTGTCATGGGATGATTAGAATTTTGGGCCCACCAGCATTTGATGATGGTTATACGGCGATGGCGGGATTCGTAAGTGTTCGGCCAGCGATTCAATCACATGTCGTTTGATCAGGCATTACTCCGGTTGGATACGCACTTGAGGCCCGGTGACTTTGTTTTGTTACCCACAATCAGTTCCGGACTCCTTTTATTTTGACTCCACGCTGAGACTGGTTGATACGAGGATTTAGTATGTTATCGAGAGGAGGTAGAGTGGTGACGGCGGCCTCGATTCCATCTCGACCCGTAGATCCTATGCGCTAGAGCCAAAGACAATGAGAGGATGATGAGATCCTCGGCGGCTACGGAAGATACCTGGCTTCGTATCTCTATTTGGAGTTGTTTAGCTTCCTCTACCACTTATATAGAGACTTTAATTAGGGCTCACGGTAGGATTCAGAGTTGACACGACCACATCGCGGAGGCGATACATATGCTCCACGGCCCTAGTCGGGCAGTTGCATTGTTTTCTCTAAGGATGACTTACCTCTTGAGGGTTCAGAGCACACTCGACCTTTGCATATATCGGTTGGTTGTTTAGGTCGTTGTGTTCCATCTGTCCTCTTAGACAATGGATCTGCCCTAAATGTCTATCCACTTTCCACTGCTATTGCTATAGGATATGGGCCCACATATTTTAAACGATCTACAGACCGGTGAGCTTATGGCGATATATTAAAAGTGATGTTTCCCTTGACTATCGGTGATGATTGGGCGGTCGCTTTTAGGGTTATGTTTTGATTTGGATCACGTATATTAACTTCACCTCTACTGGTATACCTGTGATTCATAGTGTTGGCGTTATCCCATCTTCCCTTCATTTGAAGGTGAAGTTCATTCATGATGGTCGAGTGATCACTATTTCATCTACAGGAGGGGCACATTTAACTTCTAAGTCGGTATTGGAGATTAGCCATGGAGGTGATGATTTTTCTTATGGTTGGATCGCTCATGATGATCTGGGGCCCAGGTGGAAGTAGGGTTTTTCGGAGATTCGATGTATGTGTTCATTAAAGCCGCCATACGATCATTTGGACATGATGAGAGCATGTCTGTGCTAGTTTAGGTTTAAAAATCATGGAAGCGCTAGTCGTGGCAATTTATCATAGTTTTAGACTGCGACCACCCTTTGGCTTAGGATTTGTACCCTTAGAGGCCCGATTTTTGATACATAGCAGCGCATTTGCACGGGAGAAGGTGGATCTCAACTACATCATTCCATTTGACTATCCTCTTTGTCCTTACAGTTTGAGGTTGGTAGCTGATTTGAGGCTTTAGGCCATTATTGCATCCCGATGGATCGATTGATGAGCTTTATTGATCTCAGAGCATGTTCAGTTTGCATCGGCTTTTTCATAACCCGGTTATGCGGTGGGGCTCCTGACATTTCTACGACCTTGATCGCTCCTCCTTCCCCTGGGCGGTCTAGTGTGCTCATTATGTGCTTTCCAGATGAGATAACTAATTATGGGGGTATTGATGGGGTTATGTCGATACGGTGATTATGTCTGAAATTTACTCGGATGGTTGATGATCAGCAGGCCAGTTCACCCTTAGTTATTTTTGTGTGCTTTGAGAGATGATGAGGATGCTCATCCCGCTCACAGATGATGATGATTATGGATGATATTATTATTAATCTTGCATCTCACGATGTTCTAGGACATGTTGTGGGAGTCGGGTTGTGGTCATTACTTTATTTTGATGTTTTTGTTGGGATTTGTCTCCGCGCGTTCAGATGATGTACTTACGTTTTTATCTGGATTTGAGCATTTCGTTATTCTTTGTCTCTTTTATTGATGATATTGATGCGTGTGCACCTCGTTCACCCACATCCTTATATTCATGATATTGATGATGAGCGCTAGGCTAATTTGATGGCGACCTCTTGGTCCCAACTTCGGAATCATAACTTTATTGATAAGTGGATTTCACCTCCCTTTTGATGACCTTGAGGCCCGGTTGACCTTGGTGCCAGACCAGCCTAGAGTTCGGGATCTGTACCACTGTCTGCCCGGATGAGAGGGATAGTTTGCTCAGGTTACTCATATCATACAACAAATGTTTTTGCGTGGTCATATGAGGACATGCCAGGCCTCGACCCTTCTATAGTTCAGTATCATCTACCGCTTGTGCCACATGCTAGACCGGTTAAGCAAAAATTGAGGTGATTACACCCCCGATGGAGTTTGCAGGTGAAGGAGGAGATTCAAAAGCAACTTAATTATTAAACCCCGTATCGGTGGTTCAAATATAAATTGACAAGCTAATGTCGTCCCTGTTCCCAAAAAGGACGGAAAGGTTAGAGTTTGTGTGGACTTTAGAAATCTCAATAAGGCCAGCCCCAAGGATGATTTTCCTCTCCTACATATTGACATGCTAGTTGATAGTATTGCAGGGCATGTAATGTTGTCTTTTATGGATGGATTCTTTGGTTGTAATCAAATTATGATGGCTCCCAAGGACAGGGAGAATACATCTTTTATCGTTGAGTGGGGCACCTATTGTTATAAAGTCATGCCGTTTGGGTTGAAACCTTGAGTGCTACCTATTAGAGAAGCGGCTACTACCTTTGTTTCATGACATGATGCCTGGGGATGTTAAGTGTCTGGATGATATGATTAAGAAGTCCCGTGATAATGCAGATCACTGGGCATCTCTAGAGCGCTTCTTCCAGAGGATCAGATGCTTTAGATTGAGACTGAATCCCAAGAAGTGCACTTTTGGAGTGACTTCTAGGAAGCTCTTGGGCTACATGATTAGCGAGAGAGGTATTAAGGAAGATCCTGATAAGATCGAGCTATCCTTGACATGTCTGCACCACAGACCGAGACTGGGATATGAGGTTTCTTAGGTAGGTTGCAATATATTAGCAGGTTTATTGTTAGATTGACAAATACTTGACACTATCTTCGACCGGAAGAAACTTGACCTAAGGTTAGGATGATTCATTTGTGGTATCATTTGAGCGGCTTAAAGAGTATTTGCTTTCCACATCTATTTTGGGTACCTCCCCATGCTTGGTGAGCCTCTCTTGTTATATTTATCGGTTTCGAATGCTCCTTACAGGGTGCATGCTAGCCCAACTTGATGATTCTGGCAGGGAGCAAGCTATCTATTATTTGAGTAAGGGGATGTTGTAGTATGAGACAAGGTACATTATGATTGAGCGCTTCTGCTTAGCTTTGGTTTGGGCCACTCGGAGATTGAGACATTACATGACAGAGTATTTCGTGCAGCTTGTTTCTTGGAGATATTTGTTTGACACACCAGTTTTGACGAGCAGCCTTATGAGATGGCTTGTACTTTTGACAGAGTTTGATGTCGAGTATGTCACTCAAAGTCTATAAAGGGAGTGTGTTAGCGCAGCGAGATCCCACTAGGCCTCACTTGGAGTTCTGACGGGTATAGTGATTGATGATGATTTTCCGGATAGCAGGGAATCGCGGGGGGTGACTAGTTTATGCGGTTGGTGCATGTACTTTGATGGTGCAACTAACCATTCTGGATATGGGATAGGTATTCTATTGATTTCTCTGCATGGTGATCATATCCCGATATCAGTTCGTTTGGCCTTTGAGAATTGTTATCCGGCCACGAACAACATTGTTGAGTATGAGGCATGTATCCTTGGGTTAGAGACTGCACTTAAGCTCAGGATTAGAAGATGGAGATATTCGGTGATTCTAATCTAGTGATTAGATAGATCTAGGGTGATTGGAAGACCAGGGATGTGAAGCTTAGGCCATATCATGCTTATTTAGAGTTACTAGTAGGGAGATTTGACGACTTGAGGTACACTCACCTACCTAGAGCTTAGAATCAATTCGTCGATGCTCTGGCTACTTTGGCTTCCATGATTGACATTCCTGAAGGTGTGGTAGTTCGCCACTACGCTGGTGAGACTAAGAAGTGTTCCCTGCTATTGTTGTAATTGTGAGTCAAGGTTTTGATGTTAGTGCAGTCGTGGTATCGTGATGTTTATCGGTTTCTTAGATATGACATATACCCAGGTAGTGACGACGAGGACAAGGAGCTTTAAAGGACAATTGGCCACCGGCTTTGTGATACATGGAGAGACCTTATATCAGTATTATTGGCAGGTATGTTATTGTTGTGTAGATCGAGATTCAGCCCGACCCGGGCAATGAGAAAGGTCCATCTTGAAGTTGTAGGCCCAGCGTAGGAGGACATATGTTGGCTTCGTAAGATTATGAGGGTGACTATTTTGGTTAACCCGCCAGAGGCAGTTGTTATTCAGTTTGTTGAGATGTACAACGTGTCGGATGCATGGAGATCTCATACCGTTCCTGTCGAGTTGCATGCACGAGTGACCTATGGCGTTGTTTTAGTCTGGGCATCAGTTCATTTAGTTGCTGTTGATTATTTCCTGAAGTGGTAGGGGAGGCCACTTCTTATGCAAACTAAATGCGGCCAAGGTACGCCACCTTTATCATATCGCACATTTATCTGCGGATATGGGGTTCTCACAGTGATCTGGATGAGGTGTGTATTTCGAGGTGAGGAGGTTGACACTTTACTATAGAGATATGGCATCCAACATCACATATCGTCTGCATATAGGCCGCAGACAAATGGGGCAGTAGAGGCTGCGAACAAGAATATTAAGAGGATTATGCGCAAGATGATTAAGACTTCTCGAGACTGGTCCGAGAAGCTTCCTTTCACATTTTGGGTGTATCGCAGCTCCTTTCGCACTTCTCTGGGAGCCACGCTACTCTACAGTTTATGGCATGGAGCGATTTTTCAGATTGAGATAGAGATGGGATCCTTGAAGTAGCCCTAGATGGCAAATTTACAGAGGAGAATTAGGTTCGATCACGGTTTGTCAGCTTAAGCTTATTAAATGAGAAGATTGAGATTCTTGCGACCACATTCGAGGCTTACGAAGGAAGATGGCCCGCTTTCCAAAAAATGGGTTAAGCTGAACCACTGATGGCGATTTAGTTTTGAGAGTCCTCGGAGGGATTAGTCACCTACTGGGAAGTTTCCCAGACCCAAGTGAAGTTACATTATTAGAGAGTTGACTGGAGAAGGTGCATGGTTGATGGACTTAGATGGAAACCAGTTACCGAAACTTGACAGCGTGGATCATTGCGAAAAGTTTCGTTTGAGGACCGCCCAGTAGCGAGATGAGGTGCCATCATTTTCGAGTTAACCATATACCCTATCACTTATTACTCACATTTTTTACCGTTGCTAGTCCATTGAGCCTCACGCGCATTTGTGTATTTTTCTCTTATAGCCACAACACTTTTCATACCCGGGATAGGGGCCCTATGGTGTGTGGATGCCTTAGTTTAGGGATCTTCTGAGTTATGGACACATTGACATATTCTTTACATCGCCTTACCACATTCACTTTATTGTATCTAATTCATTTCATAGTTTCTATGTTTTCACCACTTTCTTTCTATCTGACTTCTCATTCTATCTCATTCTTTCCCACTTAGATTGGTGATCTATTCATTTTACTGCATGGGGGGTTTGTTGTGTCATCCCTTCACTCATTCCATCGACATTTATTCGAGGACTTTTTAGTTTTGAGAAACATGCCATTTTCATTGGAGTTGTTTTATTGTACCTTCGGCGTTTAGGGATATGTTCATTTATTGCCATATTAGTTTATCTCTCATTGTTTTATTCGTCCCAATAACACCAAAAATATATATATATATATATATATATATATATATATATATATATATATATATATATATATATATATATATATATATATATATATATATATCTCTCCATCCATCTCTCCATATCTTTCTCTATATCTTTTCCTTGCAGTCAATAATAATATTGAGTACTCCAGGTATTCCTTTGAATGCGTATATGGATTTATGAGGATCATATTTATTTTGGTACATGTATTACTTATGTGAGGAGTTGTATGTGAGCTTCACGAGATCCAGTATCATGTACTTACTTTGAGATTTTAATGATGCTATCTGAGATGGTGATCCTCTCCCACAAGGACTAGAACCAAGTCTCATTCATCATCCCATTTGTCAACAACATGTCTTCCCCAAGCAGTGATTTAGGTAGATTTATCATAGCATCATCAGTTTTTTTCCTTACTGTTATTTATCTTCTTAACTTCATACATCTCATTTTCACATTTATCACCCTCATATGTTTATTGATTTCGAGTTTGATGTTTCACTCTACATCTTTTTCCTCATACCTATCTCACCACATGTTACACTTTTTGCATTGTATCATTGTTATTATCACTTCCATTTGATGTTCTTGTGTCCATGGCTCATGAGACTTCTTATGCATGTGGCATTCCACACACGAGGGCATAGGGTTGATCATTAGGTGTTTGAGTCTAGTTTCCCTTCATATCTTTTACTTTATCACCTTAAACCTACATTATGGTCCGTTTCATAAGACCACCCTGAGACCATGAGATTTAACGTTTTTTTTTGACAACGTTTACTTTGATAGGTATTTGAGACTTGGTCGATATCTAGACATTATCATATGGCTTTTTCTAGGAGATGCCTTACTAGCGTTTGGATCCATTTCTAGTTGCAGTTCTGGATTACTCGAGGTTGCCTTTTGTTATTAGGGGAGGCATGGATTTAGACTAATTCCTCGACATGCCATATTAGGCATACCCTGTGGGGTGTGGATTTGACCTGTTTGTGTAATGATTCTTGCAGAGATGCTCAGAGCCATATTTCCCGATATTTGGGGTTTCATCACATCTCTATGGGATGGCATACATGCCATACTTGGGCATATCCCTTATCCCCCAGGATCATCAGGAATTTGCTTGTTTGTTCATATAGTCATTATCGAGAGAATGAGTCTTGTTATGACATTTTTGGGATTTCGTTATGTTTTGATAGATGCCATACTAGGGCATATCCCTTATCTTTTGGGATCATTTGGAGGTGGTCATTTTGTCCAGACAATTCTTATTAAGGATATGAGCCATTGTTATGACATTTTTTAGACCTTCATAATTATTTTAATTGTAGATTATCATACTAGAGGCGTACCCTCAACTTCATTTACTATCTTCATATTAGATGTTTAGACTTCGTCTTCTGCATACTCAGGCATTAGTTTCGCCTCTATATGGTCGGATGTTCGGACTTGCCAGATCCACATTTTCTAGCATACGAATCAGGCATTGGGCGCTATCTTTGCCGATCGAGCATTCGAGACCTTGCCTTCATATGGATCGAGATATTCGGACTTCATCGCATCACATGTATTGCTGCCGCGGTCAGGCGTTAAACTTCATCTTTTACATATCGGCGTTCGGACTTCGCCTTCGCCTGGATCGGATGTTCGAGACTTCATCACGCATCACATTTGCTAGCCGCAATGGATTAGGCGTTCGGACTTTGTCGCCTTACGCGCCATCGGTGCCGGACTTGCGCTTCATGTTGATCGGATGTTCGGACTTCATGCATCACATTTCTAGCATAGCGCCATGAATCAACGGAACCCGTCTTACGCCGCCGCGCCAGCCGGACTGTCTTTATATGGATCGAGATGTTTAGACTTCATGCGCATCACATTCGCTACTGCAATGGTCGGTATTTGAACCGTCTTAGTTATCGGGCGTTCAATTTACGCCTTCATATGGATCGGATCTTCGGACTCCATACGCATCACATTTGCTAGCCTGATAGATCGGATGTTGGACTTGATGCCGCATATATAGGCGTTTAGACTTCTTCTTTATATGGATAAGATGTTGGACGCCATGCATCACATTCACTAGCCTGACGGTCGAATGTTCGATTTCGTTTTCATGCTCCCGGGCTTTAAGACTTCCTACCATATAAGATGTTTAGACTTCATCTGTATCACATTTGCTAGCACCACAGTTAGACGTTCAAACTTCATCTTCTGCATATTAGGCATTCAGACTTCGCCTTTACCTTCTACATCTTAAATAAAGGCGTTTAGGCTTCGCCTTTGTGTTTCCTCGTTTCAAGCCAGACATTCTGATGCCTTCACCATAGTTCAAACTCTCAGATTTCATATTTATCAGAGATATTACTACTAATATTCATGATCGTTATCATCGCACACTTTGATCCGCATGGTTTTATTTGGTTGTCGGCGTCTCTCCCGCGCTGGCTCATGAGTTTCTCCGTAGCGGTGATAAATCGCTTCTCAGTGCACATGACCATTCTATCACCCATGGGTCGATCGATTTTTGCTTGTTTCAGGTTTCGATATAGGTTTCACCTTTTGGAAGACCTTCTTAGAGAGAACTTAGATCTATGTCATGACTTTGTTGGCCTCCATGTTGTTTTGTTAATTTGTTGTTTGCTTTTAATGTTTTTTTAAAACTCTTTTTTGCTGCTTGAGTTTGAGAGAGTTAGTGTTCTTTATGGATACTTTTGGGGGTCTCCTTTATTCTTTGATAGAGTTCCTTTCGTTTCATTCACTTTTCACACTTTCACTGAATTCCACTATTCACATTCGCTACACTCATGAACTCTATTGAATATGGGCATATTTGTAGACCCCAAAATTTGCTCACACATTATTTTATTATTATTATTAAATTTTACTTTTTGACTTTGTTTTATTATTATTTACTATTTTCATTTTGCTTTTATTTTCTTTTTCAAATCCCTAATTCCCTAGTCCACTATTTCTCTCTTCCCTCGTCCCCCATAAACACACCCCTCTTATCTTCTGCTTCTCCTTACAACCCCCATTTTTTCTTTTTTCCTTTCCTCCGGCTCCCTCTCTTCTTTTTCTTCTCTTCTTCCTCTCCTAGTTTTCTCTCTTCTTTTCTTCCATCCTAGTTTCCTCCCCCCTTTTTTTTTGCTCATACTTAAAGAAATCAAAGGTAAAAGACTCATACCTTTTTTTTTTTTTTTTTTCTTCTCATTTTTGTCAACACCCACTACACATTTTCTTTAGCATAAAATTCACACATGTATGTATTTGTGGGATTGAATTTTCTTTATGGAACTATTATTATCGTGATTTATCTGTGTATTGATATGACATTATTATTAGTGAAACTTATGTATTGTTGTTAATTGAAACTTATATGTTAACTAGATCTTACATTTTTCTTACTTTATTGCATTGGAGTTTAATTTGTGTTATTTGTGTAATTATATTTTTGTGTGTTAATAGTTAACTTGAAAAATTTGCATGGACTTTAGGTTGTCAAATATTAAATTATAAGTTTTTTTAGATGTAATTTAGATTTTAATATGTGAAATTAGTCTTGAATAATGAGGAATTAAATTTTATAATTTTTGAATTTACCTTGAGTTATCATTTTTTGAATTGTTAACTGACATAATTTTTATTTAATTTAGTATGATTGAATGTTATAATTTTATTTTGAATTAGGGTTAAATTATTAAATATTCAAATTAGGCCCAACCATTAGTCTAGGCTCAACCTATTAGTTTAAGTTCATTAGTCTAAGCCCATCAAATTAGGTCAAACCATTAGTCTGGGCGCGACCCATTAGTTCGAGCCAATTAGTCTAGGCCCAACATAATTAGGTCCAACCCATTAGTTCGAGCCAATTAGTCTAGGCCCAACATAATTAGGCCCAACCCATTAGTTCAAGTTCATTAGTCTAAGCCCAACATAATTAGGCAAAACTCATTAGTTAAACCCCAGTGAGTCCTAGACTGCTCAAATTATGTCCGACATTAGTTTTAGCTTCAGGTAATGCAGGCTGACCCATTAGTTTAAAGTCCGTTGGTTGGCTAAAATTTAATTAAAACTGACATAATTAGACACAGCATTAGTTGTCCATTGATGCGGCAAACGCATCTTGCTCTGACTCATTCTGGTACCTTCCCAATAGGTAAGATGACCTCCGAATTCGAACTTGGTTTTTCGTGGACACGTCTTTTTCTAAATAAGGAGTCACGCTAGGGTTTTATTTCTTATTTTGCTTTCCCTTTAAAAAAATAACTAAAATAATTGGCGACTCCAAAATTCTTTTTTTTTTAAATGGTTTTTCAAAGAAATAAAAAAAGGAAAACAAGAGTTACCATCGAGTGGAGACGCATGTGAAAAATATGGGTCCACACCTATGTTCAAAACACGATTTCAATATGAAATAATGAAGTATGGGTGAATAGAAGGTTTCGGGCTCCTGCCCCTTATAAGAAATAATAATACAAATATGTAATGCAAGCCAAAAGAAATAAAAAGAAAAGATATAAAATGATGAAGTTGTGTGTTCAAAATGCAATTTTAATGCAAAATGAAGTTGTGTTCACATGTCTCAAAGTTTAAAAAGGTTGGATATGAGCCATTTATTATATTGTAATAAGGTGTTTAATTGTAAAAAAAATATAAAATAATAAAATCCTATCTTCACACGATTTCTTATTAGAGCATCTCCAGCAGTTAGCAAAAAATACTAGCATTTAAAGTTATATTTTGCTCCAAAAAGCAATTTTTTGAGATTTAGCTTAAAGCTAAAAAGGTGTGAGCTCTAACAGTGAGCATCTAAAACTTTAGCTATCCTAAATCTATTCCAATTTTGCCTATATTCAGCAGTAATTACATCATATACCATTCATTCATCTATATCACTCCATACACTATAAATTTTATTTAAAAATAAAAATATAAATATAAATAAATATTTAATTAAAATTTAAAATAAAAATAAATATTTAATTAAAAATAAATATAAATATAAATATTTAATTAAAAATAAATATAAATATAAATATTTAATTAATAATTTTAGTAGTTGAAATTTTTTTTATTACAAATATTAATTAATTTTAAAAATTTGTACTTCTTATAAAAAATAATGAAAAATAAATAATTTGTCAAATATAGGGTTAAAAATAAATGTGTTGGGATTAATGAAAATACGATCCGATGTAGTTGATAAAGATTTTGCTGATTTCTCAAATCACACTGGGGTTGTAAAAAGCTGATAAATCTTGAGTGATTTAACATGTCACTGATTGACTTCTCACATCACATTGGGGTTATAAAAAGTTACATCGGGTTCTGGATTATTTGACATGTCATTGGCTGATTTGTCAAATCACATTGGGCTTATAAAAAGTTACATCAGGTTTTGGATGATTTGACAGGTCATTGGTTGATTTGTCACATCACATCGGGGTTGTAAAAAGCTGATAAAGATGGTCTTATATATAATACTGTATTGACTTGTTAAATCACGAAACACAGCTTTTTATGCATTTCGGTAAACGATAAAGAGTTAAAAACATCTATAAATTGAGGAGGATGTGTAACACCCCGAAATATACCCTAGTAGTTTTCGGACATGTTTAGGGTTTAATAAAAGTTAAATATGAATTTTCAGGAAATAAACAGAAACCCAAATTAATACAAGGAACAAAGGGTAAAATATGTAATTTACCACTTGAGGACCCTAGTGGTTATAAAGGAAAGACTAGGATAAATTAAAAATATGCCTAACTTGATTTGCAAAGAGAGAAGAACGAAGGACTAAAGTGAAAAGTGAAAACTTAACCCCGAAAAAATGGGTTTTTGGGAGCCAAACATGGCCCTAAGGAGAGACCTTGATTTAGACCAAATTTGGTCTCATTTTGGGGAGAAAAACCGTAAGAAGAGAAGAGGGAGGAAGAAGAGAAGGGAGAAGGAAAGAAGAGAAGAGAAGAGAGAAGAAAGGAAAAGCAAAAGGTATGGAACTATGAATTTTTGTATGGACTTCTAAGTTTTGTATGAATTTGATCTGATTGTATGGTTAGTAAACACCTTTTGAACCTAGGGTTTGTTTGAGGATTTTCAATGTAACCAAAGATTTCTTGAAAGTAGGGGTTGAAATTCAAAAACCCTAAATGGTACAAGATGAGTATGAAATCCTCCCTTTGAGGTTGGATTCATGGTTTAATTGCAAGTAATTGAGTTAGGGTTTAGAACAAACCCTAACTAATCTTTATGTTTGGACCATGTATGGGTTATGACCCATATTAGAGTGGTTTTGGGAGTAATTCATGAAAGGTTTTTGAAGAAAGACAAGTATTGAAAGATGATTTGAGTAAAATAGAGATTACAAGATAAATATGGAGTGGTTTTGATGTGTATATAGAGTATTGAGTTGATTTGGGTAGCAACATATGGAAAAATGGGAGAAAAACCACCTTTCTGGACAATTTTCGAAGGGTGGTACACATGCAGAACGAGTGATGCCCAGGTACCACATTGAATAGTTCTGTCGGCCCCGAATGCAGGTACCCACCTGTTCTATTTTAGACCAGTGTTCGTATTTTGGCCCCTTAACTTGGTCATTATCCGATTTGAGTGATTCAAGTGGCGTTAAAATAGAACTTCAAGGTGAACCAGCCTCACGAAATGATTACCGTCAAATTCCGAGCTCTATATGGCCCAAAACATTCACTCAAAGGTGAAGTATGTGCAAGCCAGTCACGGATTCTGTTTTGAACATAAGTAGTCCCAGTTGTTTGGGACATAACTTGAGTTTGATTCTCAGATTTGGGTGATTCAGGTTGGAAGACATAGCACTAACTTCAAATGTGTACAAAGAACCCGGTGTAAATGTGATTCAGACCACTTGAAAAATGAAATACCAAAGCTTTGCTCTAGTGTAAAATGGGTAAAGCCAAGCTAGTTGTAAGTAACATAACTTGAGTTTAGAATGAGTCGATTTAGACCAATTCCAATTTCTAGGTAAATGAATTCATAAAGGAACAAGAATACATGAATAAGGTGTAGACACATAGGGGTCTCTGAGTAAGTATATATGAAATGCCATATAAGAGCAGGCGTAAACATGAACACAAGATATGAAAATGATATATAATATGAGCAACGTAATGTAGCGAGAAGAATGCCCCTATTAGCAAGATGATGATTCTTTTGAACTCATATAATTGTAGGAATCTGCCGAACCAAGTAAATCGTAACCAAGCGCTCACATGTGACATGGGCGAACATCTCATTCAGGTGTGAACGCACTCACGGTGAGTACTCGGCACTTGTATTACGTGGAGCAAGCACGTTACGTTTTAAATCTTCGGTCTTTCACGATTGAGTCTTCTGGCACTCTTTGTTGGTCTTGGCACTCACGCTGTGCTCGATGCCCTCGATCTTGTATTGTACCTTGGTGCTCATTGTCTTTAATCATCCTACTCATTTTATTATTGGTCTAGGCAATCCAGGGTTATATGATGAGCTACGAAAAACGCCTGGAATCATGGTAAAGATTTGAATCTTACCTCTGGGCCTCTCTGTGTCATTCTATGGTACCTCTGGTACTTTTGTATAAGAAAAATCTCTGTAGTACCTACGGGTATTTCCGTATCAGTAATACAAGTATAAGATCTGAAATATAAGAATAAGTTTCGTAATACAAGTATACGATTTGAAATGCAAGAATAAGTTCTGTAATACAAGTTTAAGATCCGTAATACAAGTATATGCTCAAAAATACAAGTATAAGATCCGAAATACAATAATAAGCTCTGTAACACAAGTATAAGATCTGAAATACAAGTACATGTTCTGTAATACAAGTATAAGATATGAAATATAAGTACATGTTCTATAATACAAATTATAGATCGGAAATACAAGGTATTACTCAAGTAATACACGTACTAGATAAATAATATAAGTATAAAACACGTAATACTGAGTATAAGATCTGAAATACAAGTACAAGCTCCGTAATACACGTATAAGATCCGTAATACAAGTATAAGCTATGTAATACAAGTATAAGATCTGAAATACAAGTACATGCTCCGTAATACAAGTATAAGATCTGAAATACAAGTACATGTTACGCCAATACAAGTACTTAGATAAAAATACAGCGTACTGTATACAAGTATAAGATCGAAATACAAGAATAAGATCAGTAAGAAGAATAAGCTCCGTAACCACAGTATAAGATCCATTAAAACCGGAACATGCTCCGTGGTACAAAGTACAAGATCTGAAACTGGACCAGTCTACGCAATACCTACGGTGCCTCGGTATCTGGTGTTAATTTTGTAGTACCTACGGGTACCTACGTATAAGCTGGGATAAGGATAAACTCAGTAGTACCTACGGGTACCCCCGTATAAGTATAAGTTAGTAGTACCTACGGGTACTTTTAATTAAATATAAGTTTGATATAAGCACAAGCATGTGTCTTTTGGGACATTTGAACCAGTGGTACTTACGAGTACTTCTGTATAAGAATAAGTTCCGCAATACCAGTATATGTTCCTTAATATCTCTGTAGTACCTACAGGTACCTCCGAACAAGTGTAAACTCCGTAGTATAAGTATAAGCCCTATGGTATAAGTATAAGCCTTGTAGTACCTAAAGGGTACACCTGCAGCATAAGAAAGCATAAGCTCTGTAGCTACTACAGGAGATGCGAGACGAAGTACAAGAGAGATAAAGAAAGTAAGCAAGGTATGTGGATAAGTACTATAAAGTCTAAGTATATGTATAAGCTCTGAGTATCGAGGAATGAATAAATTATGTGTCCTAAGGGAGATAAGTATAAGTATATATATAGCTCGGTATAAAGCATGAAATCTATATAAGTATCTCGTCCTCACGAAGATAAGTATAAATATATTGTCCCTAGGAGATCGAAATAAGAATAAGTCCGCTATGATTATGGATTCACGATAGTATAAGATAAAGAGAGGAGTACAGTATAAGCTTTGCGATACGTCTGGATAATAAGCTCATAACTCGATAGGAAGTCAGAAAAAGTATAAAATACATTATAAGCATAAGTAATTATATAAGTTCATTATAGATGCATAGAAAATTCTAATACTCTGTTATTGTTTTTATGCTTTAAATGTGTATATGCATAAGACATATGTTTCCTGTAAAGCTTAGCACGGGTTTCGTCGTGTAGTCTGAAAGTGATAAAAAGCTTCATCTTGTTTAGGCTGTACACTAGTAGGGGTTCATTCTGTATGGGTTCCATGATTTCAATTTGTAAATCATAAAAGTACGAGTTTTTGTATATGTAAATGGGACTCGATATATGTATAGATTTGGATGGACTACTCAAGGTGGTAGTTCTCTTTGTGTATGTAAATGATTTTGTTGTCTGAAGTGTTTGTATACCAGAGTACAGTTTAGCTCTGAGAGAAAAAAAAAAAAAAAAAAGTTAAAGAGTCCCAGTATATGGTCTCGTGCTGCAGGACTTGCTTCGGATCAGCCATTGGTCGGACCCGAGAATCGGGGTGCGACGGGAGGATGTCCCTTAAATTTACACACACGGGGTATTGATTACTGCGAAGCAAAATGAGTAACTTTCCGGCGTCTTTTGAATGATTCATCTTCTTCAGATGAAGAAGAAAGAAACACGTGGTTCGCCGCAGCTATCGTTTGAAAGACAAAACTCACAAGGTGCAGACTCACGGAGATAGAATGTTAAGCGTCCCAGATGTGTGGCCAGAGTTAGCGACATTCGGCGCTAAATGATTGCCGTTGAAGTCGGTCCCAATGAAACATTGGCCCCTGGGCGCTTTTCGTTAAGTGACCTTTGTTTCTGCCGAATTTTACATAAATCACTTGACTACAATGATTATTTTGTGCAAAGAAGAAATCTTGACCACGGTAGGTTTATACGGTGAACAAAATGATGCATTTGCGCCGCGTTCTTGCATATGGTATGTCTGTGAGACTCAATCGGTAGATATGTTAAATTAGAAGAACCTGACCATCGAGTGTGTCGACGATTACGCCAGGGGTGGTAGAAATTTTTGGGCTTGAATATCTGAATCCCACGAATCATTTAACGTCTACGGAAGGCTATTACGGAGAGAAGCTAATCAACGTGGCTTTCTGGAATGCAGCCATGTCCACGGCCAGACTATTGTGCTCGAAGCCGTCACCTCCAGACTTGTGGATATGGGATGCTGCATGCGGATCTAACAATGATATTAATGTACTCAGCGCCTCGATATGTTTGCTAACTTCTTGAGGAAAAGGATGTGGCCCATACGCAAAATTATACCATAATAGGCAACCATTGTGCTGGGATACTATCACCCCACGGACGGTATATATCCAAAATGGGCAACAATTATTCAATCAATTTCGCATCCTCAAGAGTTGGCTTACGAATTCTTTGCAAACAAACATGAGAGTTACCGAAAGGATGTAGAACGAGCATTTGGGGTGCTTCGAGCTCATTTTGCTATCGTTTGAGGACCGGCTAGATTCTGGCATCATGAAGACTTGAGTTTTATCATGAAAGCGTGTATTATATTACACAACATGATAATTGAGGATGAGTGGGTTGATGACAATGAACTTGTTGCAATAGCTTACATGATATGACTATCACTCGTGGGAGCCGGAGTAACCGATTGAAGTATCCACGAGGGCGGAAATGCCCTTTGTTCGATTTATGGCTAGCAATGGCGCCATTCGAGATTTGAACACCCACTATGCCCTCATACGATATCATTGCACATTTGTAAGATGTACTGCGGACAGTTATCAGTGAATTTTCTTTATTTTGATATTATGTTTTGTTATGTCATGTTATGTTATATTTTTTGAATGAAAATTTAAGTTAATTGCATCTTTTAATCATTTTTTACTATTAAAAGTACATAGATAATTTAAACATTTCATTTTTAATTAAGTAGACAAAAGTGAAATTACATTGAAAGCGACTAGCTAGTGATGCGGAAGTATTACATTAAAGTTGGAGCTACTTGCATTTTTCATTCTTTTGTCATAATCGCATGCTACGTGGTTGATAATAGTGTTGTTGTTCGGCGAGACAACATATGTGAGATGTCTTTGACATAATTGCATCATCATCCCGATCATACATGACCTATCTTGCTCCTTTTGCATCCTATCTTTAGCGTCTTGCAATTTCAAGTTGCACATCCTCCTCTGGCCTTATATTGATGGTGAAGTTTTGCTCGTCACTTCGCGGTCTTCCTCCGTTCACTTTCTTGAATAATTCACGAATCGTAAATTTGAGAAATAGAATCACTAAATATACATTGAGACTCACCCTTTGCTACATGCTATCTTTAGATCTTTTTTCTTCTAGGTCTCTTCCTTAGAGAGCTACTTGGTTATTACTATATGGATCTTAATCGAGTCAAGAGATACAAGTGTATCATGGTTTCCTCTCATGAGGAGCGGGGCCTAGGGTTGCTTTTCTTGACATAATCATCCACTTATGTGAGTATTTAATCACATCCCAAACAATGATTATGCAAATCCACGGACTCCTAACATACAGCGAAACATATTCATAGCTTGCACCTTGGCTGAAGAAAAATAAAATTAAAAATAAATAAAATTTCTAACCTGTTTGTTGTAGAAATTATAACAATAGATAAGCGGCCTCATTGATCATGTTAGCTCCACTTTCGACCTATTGCAATTTGTTCTGATATCCCACGCCATTTTGTACAATAATGTGGCGGATTCTATCCTACTCGATTTTGGTGAACATAAAGTACAGCCAGTGGTCTGACTCGGCGTGGTCTCCAAATTTGTTTTCATCGCTCGATCCCAAAACTTTGACGCCGGTTTGCCCAATGCAGATCAGGATCTTGGGTTATGGTAATCCAAGATATGCATATGCCACGTCTTCACTCATTTAAGAAAGACTTTCCGCCTACCAGTATTACGAAGTGTCATTTAAGCTACAAATCAAACTTAAATTAAAGTGGATTTAAAAATTACATTAGTTAAAAACTTAATAACATAGCGAAAAAATATTGATGGAGTGATGGCTAGAATTTCAACGACAAAAAATCGGTTCAGTATCGATTGTTTAAATCGAATAAATTAAATCTTCATTATTAAAATATTATATAATTTATTAAGGAAATACCATATATAATTAGAAGTAAGCTAAAAATTTAATATAACAATTTTTAATATTTAACATTATTTAAAATAGTTAATAAAGTATTGAGTGAAAGAGTGGTATGCTAATGCTAATAAGAAGAAATTATTTTATATCAAGTATAACATCTTTTAATAAAATGTCATCAATACATCAATCAATACCATGTTGAATGACAGGGGACTCAAAATCCACCATCATTATCATCAAATGTCATCAAGTATATATATTGTATTGTATGTGTTCACAAAAATATGAACATATGGTTTGTTAATTTATTATTCTAATTTTATTTATAATATATTACCATATTAATTTATCTGTACAATTAGTTAATTAATAAATCAATAATAATATAACTTACCATATTAATTTTTCTATTATTCTTATTTATATATTTTTCATAAATTATTTATTTGGAGTAATTTATTTATATTTGAGTAAAATAATTTTATATTTGTATTTGTGTATTGTTCACAAAAATATGATTTATAGCTTTTTAATTTATTATATTATTTTATTAGTTTAACCATCAAAATTTTATTTTTAAGTGCTGAGATATCAAAACGATGTCGTTTTGGACTGGGAGGGTTCAAAACGGCGTCGTTTTCATTATCATAATTTATTTTATAAAAATCTTCATATGTCAAAACGATGTCGTTTTGGATTTTGAAAGTCCCAGCAGTGTGGATTGATTATAATAAAAAAAAAAATTAAGCGAAATGGCGGATTTTGTCCTATAGACGAAGCGGCGTCTTTCTTTGCGAGAAGCCATAAATGGTGTGTTTCTCTTCGACCCAGATTTAGAAAATGAAGAAGGGAAGAAGGAGGGGGAAGAAGAAGAGCAAACCTATGGTGTTTTAGAGATCTGTCATCTTGGCTTGGGGCGGTGCGAGTCGCGACGATGAGTCGACGACCAACCAACAGCGACTACGGTGACGATAGCGACGGGTATGACCGAATGCGTAGAGTTTTGCTTTTTGAATTTTGGTAAGTTATGTTCGTTAATTCTTGAGATTTGATTTGAAATCATAGATCTAAGCGGGATTTTTGCGATTTAGTTTGCAAGGGTTCCAAAATCGCGATTCTTGATAACCTTTTTTTTATGGTTCTAATTTTTAGAAATCACAATCCGGGTCTTTTGGCTTTTCGAATCTTTGAAAAAATGTTTGTTCTTTGGTTTTGGGACGCCGTCGGGGAGAATCGATTCTCACGAGTCGGCAGGGTTCTGAATCGACTCGGCCAAGATCCACCAGAGTTCGTCGATTTTCTGCGAGGTTCTGTCGATTTTGCGGAGTTTTAATGATCCACTCCGGGTCTAAATTATCTGGTATGCAGTGTCCGGCGCGGTGAGGCGGTCGGTCTGAATCGACAATCGTGCTCCGGTTCGCGGTGGTTACCTGAACCCTAGTGTATGCTATATATGCTGTTTTGTGATTTGAATCTCAAAATCCGGGCATTACCTTTGTTGGTTTATTTGATTTTGAGTTTTTGTTATTCGTATCAGAATTGATTCTCTTGAATATATGAACCCCAACGATCACATGTAAATGAGGCCAAAATGGAAATTTCCATTATTCAATGGAAATAGCGATGAGCAGTTGACAACATAATATTGCCCAAATATGCATCAGCGCTCACAAGCGTCTTTTCTTGAATGATTGCTTATTTTGTTGGAGAGCGAGTTTTTGTTTGAACGTATTTTTTTGCTTTGTATCTTTGAGATGCTCTTACTTGATAACAAACTGTTGTTAAATCATGAGATTCTTGAACAAATCATAGGCCACGAAAAGACATGTTTTTTAACTTAGTAATACACTCCAAACAAATTCTCATATAAATCAGGAGAACCACAAGAATAACAAAACTCTACATTATAACATACCTATATTCTCACAAATGAAACACGATTTCAAATATATATATATATATATATATATATATATATAGGAGAGTGGAATTGAAATTATGATATTTGAATTATTTTTTTATGAAGTACATATATTAATATAAAATGAAAATCCGGAATAAGGCAAGGTGGACGGCGGAGTAATTAAGGATGTGATCCTGATCCGACAGGTAGACGAAGCGTCATAATCGAAAACGAAGGAAGGCAGCAGTTGGTTAATTACGTCACTTATGTACTAAGGGATCTCATCCTCATCCCATTCCCACTGCTACACCACTTGTCGTTTATGTCTATCTCTAAACTCTACCTTCCCCCACCATTCCCCCATAGATATATATGTATATAGTTTGTTATAAACTTTTCTTTCTACAGAAATATATATATATATATATATTCTCTCTCTTCTCCAATATTCTCTCTCTCTCTCTTTTCTCCAGAAATATACAGAAAAATGTTTCCGGGCAGAGGAGTATTATTTGTATTGGTTGAAGTAAAACTAATAATATGGTTTTGTTTGACGGCGGTTCAAGTGTTGGCGGCGTTCGAATGTGAGCTACGATCAGAGAGCTCTCCTTATCGATGGGAAGCGGCGGATGCTTATTTCTGCCAGTATTCATCCTCCGAGGCTGCTCTAAATTACATCATCTCTTCCTTCTTTTTTTTGGTTTGTCATAAAAGTTTTTTTTTTTTTTTTTTGATAGAAAGTTATGAAATATGGGGCAAAAAAATACTTTTTAAATATAGTAATTTTTATGATTTTTATTTTTATTTTTATTATAATTTTAATATTAAAACGATGTCAATTTGTTAACACTGGATAAGGACCAGGTTATTAGTGCTGGAATATAAAAATAAAATTCATATAGTTATTATATTTAATTTTATTTCTCTTGAGATTTTAATGCTAATTTTTCTTTTAAAAAAAGTGTTTTTAGTCTTAAAATAATAAAACAAAAATAAATAAAAACAGGCTTGTGTTTGTTTTGTTATTGTTATGAAAATTCTTTTTATTTTGAAAACAGAAAACCTGTGATTTCTATTTTATTCTAAAATACACTTGAATATATATATATATATATATATATATATATATATATATATATATATATATATATATATATATATATATATATATATATATTTTTTTTTTTTTGGATTTTTTGGTTGCCGAAAAGTTTTGTTTGGATAGAAAGTTCGGACTTTTTTTGTTTCCTTTTCTTTTTTTGGGGTCTTTTTTTTCTTGGATAGAAAGTTATGAATTATTGGGCAAAAAAAAATTACTTTTTAAATATAGTAATTTTTATAAATTTTATTTTTATATTTTAATTATATTCTTAGTATCAAAACGATGTCTTTTTTGTCACAGTGGATAAGGGTAAAGGTAGAGTTTCCAGAGTTTTATTGGTATATAAAAACAAAATTTATATGAGATTATTATATTTAAAAAATAATTTTTTTATATTTGGATGTAAATACAAAAGTCATGAAAATACCACAGGATTTTAATACTTAAAAAAAAAAAAGTGTTTTTCAGTCTAAAAAAAAAAAACAAGCAAAATAAATAAAACAGGTTTTGTGTCTGTTTTGTTACTGATTTTAAAAACTATTTTTTATTCTAAAAAAAAACAAGAAAAATACCTTTGATTCCCAACCACCTTCCCGGATTTCCATTTCCGCCTTATGCTTGAGTAGATCACGTTTGGTTTTCGAGAAAATTCGTGTGCGCTTGGCAATCATTAGTCGGTCCTATCATTTCACACTAGAAAATTATTTAATGTTTTCTATTTTGAAAATATATGGCGTTTATTCAGCTTCTTTTTCTTTTTCTTTTTTTTCATTATTTTTGCTTGCTTTAATTGTTTTAAAGGGATGCTTATACAAACATAGGGATGATTAAAAATAAAATATGATGTATAAAAATTATTTTAAGATTATATTTAAGTTCAAGGAAAGAAAATTGAAAGAAAAGACAAAAGATAAAAAAAATATTTAAAGTATATATATATATATATTCTACTTTTAAGGAAAAGTTTTGCAGATTGAGATCATTACACGTATTAAGCTTCTCAGTTGTAATCTTTGTTATGATCATGTAATCAAACAATTTAATCATGTCAAATAAAATAGAATACGATCAGATTAGACGTGGAAGCGAGACGTTATAACATACCTCCCGTTATTGATAGAAACAGAAGAAGTACTTATTTTAAGACTATAAAGTCTTAGGTTCAAATCCTTTTAGACACCAAATTTTATGAATTTAGAATTCAATGACTATCCTACAGCCAAATATACCAAGGGTCTAAAGTCAAATAGGCTATCTCAAACAGTTTTTGGATGTCCTTGCATCCAAATAATGTATTAACTATTCCTATAGCCAAACATGAGTCAGTTATTCCTATAACCAACCGAGACAGGAGATCAGTTATCCATATGACCAAACACAACAAAGGATGCTTCATTTGAGGGGGTATTATACATCCCTTACCCAAACACAACAAAGTCAGCAGATCATGAAGAATTTTATTTTATTTTTAATCTTTAAAGCTGGCTTGACCAGTCCACATTAGAGACTTGAGGCCTGCAAGAAAACCATAGCGCAGGGCTAAAAAATCAGCCTATATTCAAGTTATCTTCAACCTCTGAAACCGTTTTCTACTAAGAAAAAGCCTTTTTTTTTTAATAAGAAACCAAAAACCCTGAAACTATTTGCTAATGATTTCTTACTTTCATTTACATCAATTGATGCAAAAACACAATCTTTTATGAACATAAGTGATTCTTAGGAGTCGTCAAAAAATCTTAAATTGTCGTTCATGAAAGACATGCATATCATACATTCATCCTCCTCAACCAAAAGAAGATACAAGGCGAAGTGTAAACCACGATACCAAATGTTGATATTGTAATCAAACAATCGGTCATATCCAAATAAAATAGAATAGCAGTCGAGATCATATGAAGCAAGGCGATGGAACATACCTCCAACCATTTAGAGACCGAAAGCGAAGTGGAAAACATAAAATGTTGAAACTAAAACACCAAAATGAAATCACTTTTTATTCTTCTAAACCTTTCTCAAAAATAGAACTTGATGGTGAATTTTCTCTGTATATTTAAGTAGGCTTAAGGACCAAAAAATGCCTCATCAATTTCTTATATATGAAGACTAGGTCATCATTAGTTTCCCTAAGAGGTCTAAGGATTGAGGATTTAAATTTGAATTTCAAATTCAAATTATATGAACCATTCTAACAATCTTGAGTATGAGATGATCAAAATGGGTTGTTGTCTTATGTTGTTGGTTTATCAATCGATTTGACTTTTTCAGTTTAGTTCCAATCTAGTTCAATCAAGGTTTGATTATTGATTCAATACTTTTTTCGATTTAATCATGAACAATAACATTTTATGTTTAATCCTTGATTTAGTTTTTAAAACATTGATCGAATAATAAATTTTCATTTTCAAAATCTATTAAAAAATAAGAAATTTTCTTATTAGCTCGTGGGAAAAAGTAGTTCAGACAAATGACAAGTTTCAAACTTGTACAATGGTAATCAAGTAAGACATTTGACCAACTAAACTTCTTCCCACAAATCACCTAAATTACTTTCCTAATTAATTTGAATCAAGAACGAATAAAAAAAAAATACATTTTCTGAGGAAATCTCATCTTTGGACATCCGTAAAAGCATTCTTATCTTCCCACTTGCCCACCAAGCAGCTGATGATGATTCCGCCACCTTGACTCTCACTAAACATTTTTTGGAGAATTCTTTTTTTTTTTTTTTTTCTAGCTTCCTCTGATATGACCAATCATAAAAGGTTTTTATTTATTTATTTATATTCACTTTTTAACTTTAAGTACTTTGTTAGGATTCTTGGTTATCCCATATATTTATTAGATCATTTACCACTTAAACTAAGAACAATATCTTCCACCTTTATTTTGCCATTGATCTCCCTTGAACCATCCTTCATTGTCCTTCATTTCTCTTCCCCTTCCTCTAAAAGCAAAGATCAAGAACTTCTTGAAACCATTCCAGAACCTTTCCACTCTCCACAATCTGCACCTCTACTCACCCCTTCACCCATCTAGATTCAATCCCAAAGGACTTTGAATCGATGCCCACTATCCTTATTGTCATTTTCTTTCCCAACAAGCTATACTCCATCAGATATTTGTCAGCTTTCTAAAATCTAAATCCTTGACCAAAACATAACTGTAACTAACAAAAGATATCACCAAACTAGCAGGTAAAAATCCACTCAAACAGTTGAAAAGCTACTCTAAACTACCAGACACTTAAAATCAAATATATCCACATATAATTAATTAGAACAGGTTGTGACTTGCTTCCTTAGTCAAGAATTTCATTGCTTTTATTTATCTTATTACTATTTGTTCTCTACGAATATTATCCAATTTTATGACTGTACAGCATTGTTATTGAGTATGCATTGATCAAGAAAGTGAACCCAGTTTAAGGCAATACATGTTGGATAGAGCAATTCCATTCACTGGGCCTTAAGAGGTTTAGCCCAATCCTAACCTTAATTCTCATCTGACTCCAATCACTCAAAGCCAACTTACTTATAATAGGCAAGCTCAACCATTGGTTGGACTTGGATGAGTTCACTTTGCTTTAGCCACAACCTTGAAATTTTTTTATTTTCCCCTTTGATTGTCATGTTCTAATCTTCTCTTTTCTTGTTTTCCTACTACTTTTCTTGGGTTGTTTGATTGATGAGTATAATAAAAAATAATTGAAGGAAAAACTGTATCTTTCATTGATCACAAACTACATTTTTATATACAAGACAATGTCAAACCAAATAGGAAAGAATATGAAGTTTCCTAAATCTACATGAATGCGAGTTTATTTTTTCCAACTAGTATATAATTCTACAATACTATAACACTCTTCCTCAAGTTGGAGCATAGATGTGATCATGCCCAACTTATTACAAAGATAACTAACCCGATCCCTACTCAAAGGTTTTGTGAAAATATCTCTAATTATTCTCAGTCTTTGCATTATCTATAGAATCAGCTACAGTAGATCTTAGATGACAAAATGACAATCTATCTCAATGTGTTTTGTTCGTTCATGAAATACTAGGTTAGAAGCTATATTGTTGGTATTGAAGTTTCGATGCCCACTTCCATCAATAACTAACGTATCCACATGATCTCGTATACATGACTCGATACTTTGACTCCGTATTAGACCGCGAGACAACACTTTGCTTCTTACTTTTCCATAAGATCAAATTTCCTCAATAAAAAACACAATATTCTGAGGTGGATCTCCTATCTTCCTTAGATTCTACTCAGTCTGCGTCTGAAAAGCACTCAATTCTGGCATGTCCATGCTTTTTATACAATATTCCATGTCCAAGGGCTTCTTTCAAGTAGCATAGGATATGCTCTATAGCTACCCAATGACTAACTATGGGAGATGACATATATTGACTCAAAACACTCACTGAATAAGTAATATCCGGGTGAGTTATTGTAAGATAATTCAATTTTCCAACCAGTCTTCTGTATCTCTCAGGGCCTTCAAATAGGTCTCCTTTCTTAGTAATCTACATATTAGGAGTCATAGGAGTACTATACGGTTTGGCTCCTAATTTCCATGTCTCAGATAACAAATCGAGCACATATTTCCATTGAGATAATAAAATTCCCTACTTACTTCTCATGACTTCAACACCCAAAAAATACTTCAACATTTCTAAATCCTTTGTGTGAAACTGACTGTCAAGAAAGGGTTTAAGAGATAATATTCCTTTGGAGTCACTTCCAGTGATGACAATATCATCCACATACACTACCAGTAGAATTATACCAAAACTAGAATTTTTATAGAAGACAAAGTGGTTAGACTTACTTTTCTATATGCCAAATGTCTCAATTGTCTGACTAAATTTTCCAAACCAAGCACGGGGACTCTATTTCAAACCATACAGAGATTTCCAAAGACAACACACCTTCCCTATCTCCCCTTGAGCAACAAACCCTGGAGGTTGCTCCATGTGAACTTCATTCTGAAAATTTCCATGTAGAAAGGCATTCTTGATATCAAGCTGATGCAAGTCTCAATTATAAGAAGCAGCAAGAGAAATAAACAGACAAACATATGTCAACTTAGCTATAAGAGAAAAAGTATCGAAATAATCAATGCCATAAGTTTGAGCATAGCCCTTAACAACAAGACGTACCTTTAATCTAGCAACAGATCCATCAGGATTAAACTTTACTACAAACACCCAACGACAACCAATGGCCTTCTTTCCAATAGGTACCAAGTCCCATGTACCATTGTCATCTAAATCCTTTATTTCATCCACTATAACACTACGCTAATCAGGGTGAGATAAAGCCTCACAGACATTGTTAGGAAGAGAGATAGAATTAAGAGATGAAATAAAAGAACAAGAGGAAGACGACAAATGGTTATATGAAACAAACGAAGAGATTGGGCGAGCACACTGATGTTTACCTTTATGAAGAGAAATGGGAAGATCATCATTCTAGACTGGATCTAATGACGAAGGAGCCGGTGTTGGACTAGAGGTTGGAGGGTTCTAGCATTGAGAATATACCTGAGTAATGGGAGGTTTAACAAGAACAGGAATTGGAGTAGGATCCAATGGAGTCGGTGAGGCAATAGTGTACACTAATAAATCATCATCCTCCCTTTGACTAGGAACATGAGAAGAAAGGGAAAACAAGGTAGTCTCAAAGAATATAACATCAGTAGACACAAAGTAACCTCGAAGAGTAGGACAATAAAACTTATACCCATTTTGAACACGAGAATAGCCCACAAAGATACACTTTAAGGACTTTGGATTAAGTTTAGAGACTTCAGGACGGACATCTCGAGCAAAGCATGTACATCCAAATACCTTGGGATCAATAGAGAACAACAAATTATGAATCGACGAGGGCATCCTATTAATAAAAAAACAAGTTGTGGAGACTGCATCAGCTCAAAAATGTTTAGGGACATTCATCTATAACAAAAAGGCTCAGGTAGTCTCAAGAAGATTTCTATTCTTTCTCTCAGCTACCCCATTCTAAGAGGGTGTATCAACACATGAGGTTTGATGGAGAATCCCATATTCTAACATGAAGGATTGAAAAGGTTCCGACAAATACTCCTTGGCATTATCACTTATCAATGTATGTGAACAAACATGGAATTGTGTTTGAATTTCAACACAAAAGACACTAAAATGAGAAAAAAAGCTCAAAATGACTTTTCATTAGATAAAGTCAAGTGACATGAGAGAATTCGTCAACAAAAGTAACGAAATACTTAAACCCAGTGGGAGACATAATTGGATAAGGACACCAAACATCATAATGAATTAACTCAAAAGGAGCGGAAGCTTGTTTATTGACTCTAGGACTCAAATGCATGCAATAAAGTTTAACAAATCGACACGACTGACAGTTCGGTGATGATAGACTAGAAAACTGAGAATATAGCTTCTTTAACAGAGAGAGAAGGATAACCTAGGCGATAATGTAATTCGAATGGGGTAATAACTCCAGAACAAGCAACAGACTTTGGCACCTTTATATCAAGGATGTAAAGACCCCTAGACTCTCGTCCTCTACCAATAATCCACTTCATCAAAAGATCCTGAATCAAGAAATAATTAGGAAAGAATGAAATACTGCAATTAAGTGTCTGAGTGAGTTTACTAACAGAAATTAAATTAAAAGAGAATTGTGGCAAACTCATAACAGAGGTTAAAGTGATTAGAGGAATTAGATGAATTGTCCATGACCCAAGGACACGAAATGTTGACCCATCTGCAAGGGTAACAGTAGAGGTGGAAGGGTGAGACTGAAACGTAGTAAATAAATAGGAGTCACCTATCATGTGGTCGGTGGCTCCAAAGTCAGTGATCCATGTGGAGGAAGAGAAAATAAAATATGTGTTGGTTTTACCTAACTTAACGAGTGTAGTGATAGAAGTAGATGCGGACTTAAGTGATTTCTGATACGGAGATAACTGAAATCTTCGATTTTCTGGCACGGCTGTATACTTAGGCGTACATGGCAGTGTGGCAATAATGACACCTGACTCCTCTTACGAGGTTTCTTGTTAGTCCTTAGAATACATCTAATTGAAACATGTTGTATAAAATCCGAAAAATACCATAAAAATTGGATCTTGCAAGGAAAATGACCACCTTTCCATGAAAAACATTGCACTGGAATAGAATATGGCCCTTCAATTTACAAAACACCTCTAGGCCTCAAAGAAATCAAGAAAGACAAGAAAAAAACCATAGACATGTAGGCTGCCGGACATAAAAGTGTTTGAAAAACACTGTTGTCAGGCTCGAATTTCAAATACAAGAAGGTAGATGAGTTTTTCGGTGGCCGACAACATTAGAGGTAAAATCCGAAGGGCAGACTATGGGCCACGCGCCCTCACGCACCGACGTGTGAGGGATATGGCCAATGACGGTAGCCACACGTGAAGGCGCATAGGATGTCGATTGCCAAAGATTCCAACAACGATGGATAGATCAATTGACAAGGATCAAGGTGGGAGGCCAGAGATGAGTCGTCGGAAAGTTCGCTAGAGTTGGTTGCCGGCGATAACAGGTTTTTTCTTAGAAAATTTCCTAAAAATTTGCCATTTTTTTATTAAAGTCTAGCCCTAGGCTCTAATACCATGTAATCAAAGATAATTGAAGGAAACATTGTATCTTTCATTTATCACAAACTACCTATTTATATACAAGACAATCTCAGACCAAATAGGAAAGAATATGAAGTTTCCTAACTCTACATGAATGCAAGTTTCATTTTTCCAACTAGTTTCTAATTTTACAATGCTATAATAGTGAGTATGCATTTTTTTTAAATACTTATTATGTGACGCCCCAAAATTCGAGAGTCAATTGATCTTATAACCTATGAAACCTATAGGATATCACATATGGTGTAACAAAAAGGTGAATTTATAATCTCACTTTACGGGAGCTCTATCAATTTAGCTTTGTACATTGCTCTGACAACATAACCCATTCGAGGCTCAATATAACATGATGACCGCATCGGGTCCATTTATGAGTTGATTACAACTCTTCTTGCCCATGATTATGCCAAAATTAATTTACTCAAATGTTTTACAAAAGCGGTGCCGATACATTTCTAAAACTAGTTTGTTCCAAATTATTTTACAAAATAAAAAATAAAAGCCACAAGACAAATTTCTTCATCCTTACGACCCCGGATGAGAGTCGTCCATCGACGCATGTCCGGCACACAAATGTTATCACAGTATAGGGTGGAGTCATGCTGGTAAATTATTTCCTGGGTTTACTCCCCCACCTAAGTGCACATGCAGTATTCTGTGACTTTTTCACATTCACATCAACAATTCCAAGCAAGAATATGCAATCCTAGGTTGGAATTCTCTATGACATGCTATGAAATGAGATGAGACTCACTCATGCACCATACCTCAAGTCTTTACCGACCCTCACCACACAATGCAATGCCCATGTGTGATAAAATCCATCATTGATCACATCCAATGATCATTTTTAAAACAAAATTCATTTGTTTATAAACCAAAAGCTTTTTAGATGTTAAACATCGAATGATAATTTCATATACAAAATCTATCTTTTTCAGGCAGTGAATTTTCGGGGTCTAACCACAGGCTCCGCACGCCTTCTTACACTTTTATTGGACTTTCACTATCAGAGTGTATGAACCGGTACGGGTATTTCACTAGAGGGAGTGTCTAGCCATTCTTGCTATTACCCAACACAAGTTTTTTTTACCATTTCATGCAACCGTGTGACTCTGTTGGTCTTTGTCCAACTGTACGTAGCCCACCTATCAATCACAAAATGCAGTGTTGATTCTAACCATGCACTCACACTCATGAAATGCGATGTTTGCCATGCATAATGCAATGTGATGCACCATTGCATGTCAATGCCATGCCACATATGTAATGGATGCCATATGGAAAATTTTGCATCTAAAACACGTTTCAGACTGTATCACTTGGACAGATTATATTACATGCATATAATTTTGGCAACTATTCAATTCAATGTCAATATATAAGCATGCACATATAATAGCATTCATTAGCTTGACAATTATCAAGCATGTTATTGATAAAAATATCTTACCATTCTCCCTCAAGGCTAATTGTGGAATATATAATGCTCACAAAAATAGCCCACAAGCGATTAAACTAGCTCTTGAATGTACAAAACCGGCAAAACAAGCCTTTAAGCGGCCACCAAGCCGTAAATAGGCCCTTAACGGTCAAGATTATTGTTTCAATCAGCGATTCTAAACACTTTTTGGGACATATTACACACAATCATAAAGAAATTCACAAAGCCTGTCACAATCGGGCCGTAAAACAACCATTAAAGTCGTTTTAACAACATCCAGACAACACTTATAACCATAAGCAAAATTTTAATCCATGGTCCTAAAACACTTTTGGAACATGCACACACAATCACAAATCCTTACACAAATACGGCCTAAGCAGGTTGCAAAATGGCAATTAAAGTCGTTTTAAAATAGGCCAAATAGCCCCTTAGGGCATCAATTAACAGTTTGGATAATTCTTTTTAATCTAAATAGTCCCTAAACACTTTTTGGGACATATTACACACAACCACAAATCAACACACAAAACGGGCCACAAAATGGCAATTAAAGTCTTTTTAAAATAGACCAAACAACTTCTTAAGGCATCAATTAATAGTCTATATAATTATTTTTAATTCAAACAGTCCCTAAACAATTCTTGGGACATACTATACACAACCACAAATTAACACACAAAACCAACCACAAAAGGGCTGCAGAACGGCAATTCAAGTCGTTTTAACCCATGGGC
The DNA here is from genome assembly GCA_016808115.1 of Tetrastigma voinierianum. Classification (NCBI taxonomy): domain Eukaryota; kingdom Viridiplantae; phylum Streptophyta; class Magnoliopsida; order Vitales; family Vitaceae; genus Tetrastigma; species Tetrastigma voinierianum. Next base: position 149,182 of record JAEQBH010001498.1, read on the forward strand.
AGAAAACAGAGCCAAACGGCTCCTAAGGGTGGAAATATAACCAAAACATGCCTTAGGGTGGAAATAAACCAAAGTAGGAAGAATGCCTACTTCTTGAAGCGTAGTAGCATGGGTAGGAAGCCTCCCTAGCCCAAAATCTTTGATTTCCTGAAATCTTCTCCTTTGGATCTTCGGTGAAATCCCTCATTTTTGGTATCCACGCGTAGCCATTGTTAAGTAGATGAACTTTCACTCTTTGCTGGAAACAAATTCTGGCCGAACTCGAGGATCGAAGAAAGAGCTTGGAAAGTTCCTGCTTCCCTCTCTCGCATTTTTCCAGGAAATCAAACGGGATATTTTGTCAAGCTATACTCTCACTAAGCTTAAAGTGGTGGCTCACGTCCACTTGCTCAACGATAATCGACCAATATCATTACGGTCATTCTTGCCCAAAGCGATTTATTTCATCTCGATCTAAGTTCATTTTCATTTAAATGAACTTTACCTAAGTCATTTCTCAATTTTCAAGATTTTTTCAAAAATCTCATTTATTAGTTTTCAACGGAACGCTTGTCGCCTTGAGAAAAATGTAGAAAACTTTGGTAATCTCGAGTGTGAAATTCATAACAGGTAACCCAAATTGTGAGACAAATCAATGGTGAGGTCCATTTGTCATCAAGAGATCAAAATTTTCAGGTTTGCATCACATGCTGGTAGTGGTAATTCTGATTTTACCCTTTTTGAAAATTCAAATTTACACAGGTTTACATTCTTCCCCCTTAAAAATTTAGTCCCAAAATTCACATAACACATACAATCACATGCACATGCAATAGTCATTTTATATTAATGACTAAAAACATACCTTCATCCTCAAATAAGAAAGGATAATTTAGCAAGCATAGTGTCTTCGTGTTCCCATGTTGCCTCCTTCACTCCTTGGTGCTACCATAACACCTTTACTAGCCTCACAATCTTGCCTCAAAAAACCTGATCTCGACTATCCATGACACATACAAGTCCGTCCTTGAAGGTTTCATTCGCATCAACAATAAGCTCGCCCCAATCCACCACATGGGTCGGATCACGGAATTACTTCAGACATAGAGACGTGAATCTTGCATGAACACCTAATAATTTTGCGTCGCATGTGGTAAGCAATGGTACCTACCCTCTCGAGATACACTCGAAGGGCGGGTAAATCTTGGTGACAACCATAAACATCAGACTGACCACTCATCTCTTAGGCATCACCTTCAAGAAGAAATGATCCCCCACCTCAAATTCTAGAGGTCACTGTTGTCTAGAGGCTCTAATCCATGAGAAGACGCTTCCGTATCAAATCCACATTCTCAGAGGTGTCTCTAACCAAATTCGGACTCATAAGGGTCTCTCTCCTGCCTCCATCCAATAAACCGGAGATCAACAAGGCCTCCCATATAGTGTCTCATAGGGTGCCATGTTTATGCTCGCCTGATAACTATTATTATAGGTAAATGCTCTTCCCAGCTTCCCTTGAGATCTAAGACGCATGCCCATAGAATGTCTTCTAAAGTTTGGATGGTCGTCTTCGACTGACCGTCCTTCTAGGATGAAAAGCAGTGCTCATCATCAACTGCGTCCCCATGACTCGCTAGAAACTCTTCCAAAAATGAGCTGTAAACCTAGGATCCTGATCCAATACTATAGATACCGATATTCCATGTAACCGAACAATCTCCCGTGTGTATCTGACACAGGAATTCCTCAGGAGTAAGGTCATCCATGATTTAGAAAGTGTGTGGAAGCAATGAAGGCGTTACTATCACCATACCGTGTCATGCCCTTGCACTGTCCGTGGCAAGTGAGTCACAAAATCCATCATGATATGCTCCCACTTCCACTTAGCTACCTCCAAGGGCTATAGTAATCCCGCTAGCCTCTGGCACTCAGCCTTTACTTGCTAACACGTGAGACATCGACGAACGAACTCCCCAACGTGTTTCTTCATCCCACGTCAGTAATACTGACGATGAAGATTATGGTACATTTTCGTGCCACCTGGATGCATAGAAAAACGGGAGCAATGGAACTCCTTGAGGATCTCCTCTCTCAGATCTATCAACTAGAGAACCACAACCCGTCCCCTATATCGAAGGCTACCATTCGTGTGAATGAGTGACCTTTGTCCTTGTATCCAATTTGTGCAGTCCTTGATGGACAATATTTGCGTGTCACGTCGCCCGGAACTCAATCACTCTGCTCGGTAGGAAGCGTATACTATTTCCCTAAGGTACTCGGGCGACCCACAGTAGTGCAGCCGAGCGTACGGCCTGAAGCATGCCGCTCCAAAATCATACCTTGGCTCTCCTCGTGACTTAGGTTGGAGTGCATGACCACCACATTTTACCTTCTGGGATGGTAATCTGGTGATACATAGTCTTCCAGATATTCCATCCACCTCGTTGCGCCATGTTGAGGTCAGTTGCGTAAAATGTACTTCAAACTCTTATGGTCCAAAGACACCTCGAACTGCTCATTGTATAGATAGTGGCGCCAAATCTTCGAGGCAAAGACAATGGCCGCCAACTCCATGTCATATGTTGGGTAACTCTGCTCGTGGTTCTTTAGCTGCCGATAACCATAAGCCACTACCCTCTCGGACTGCATCAAAACACATCCAAGTCCGTCCTTTGAGGCATCATAATATAATGTGTACCTTTGTCCCCTCTCTGGAACTATCAAAATAGGAGCTGAAGTAAGCCTCCTTTTTAATTCCTAAAATGCCTTCTCACACAAGTCATTCCACTCAAACTTGATCTCCTTCCAGGTCAACCTCGTCATAGGTGCTGCTAATGGGGAGAAGTCCTCAATGAACCTCTTGTAATACCCTTCCAATCCCAAACAGTATCACGAAGACTAACTTTAATTAACCACAACTCATGCTTGCCTCAACCTTCTCAGAGATTCACGAGATATGCAGCCAACACCACATGTCCCAAGAATCTCACCTCAATAAGCCAAAATTCACACCTATTGAATTTGGCATACAACTGATGGTCTCTCAAGATCTTGAGCATAATCCTCAAATGACCCTCATGCCCCTCCTCAAACTTGGAGTAGATCAAGATGTCGTCAATGAAGACCACGACTAACTAATCTAGATAGGGTTGGAATACCCTATGCATGAGATCCATGAATGTCGCTAGAGCATTCGTCAATTAGAAAGGCATTACTGTGAACTCGAAATGCCCATATCGCGTCCTAAATGCCGTCTTAGGGATATCTACCTCCCTAACCCTCAGCGTGGTAATCGGTGGGAGTCCTATCTTGGGTAAGCCTCACCCTACCCGATTGATCAAATAAATCATTAATCCTTGGCAAGGATACCTATTCTTAACCAGGTAACCCTATTCAAGCTGTCAATAGTCTATATCTATAGCAGAAGGAGTCTTGTTCTTCTTCTTGTGACAACAACGATACAGGTGAAGTCTTTCGATCTAATAAAACCCTTGTCTAACAAATTTCTTTATAATTGGACCTTGAGTTCCACGCAACTTAGCGGTGCCATTCTATCTGAAGTCGTAGAAATAGGAGGCGTACTAGGGTGCAACTCGGTAGTGAAGTCACACATCCTATGCGGAGGGTGTCAGATAGTTCATGCGACGATCACCGTGCTCACCGTCGCCGAGTCAGAGCGAGCTCTATCTATTACTGTCCTCTGGGGTAGGGCTTGCTAGCCAACCATTAGTGCCCGTGCCATCTAGAGTGATACACGGCAGGGTTAGCTTTATCGTAATTTATCCCCCTTAAACATAACACAAACATCCATCGGTGTGGCGGTAACCCTCCTGCGGTCACGATGATGGCGACTTGGTGTCGCGTCGGCGGACCATCGAGGATGACATCAAACCTGGGCATGTCCATGGCCTAAGGTCCCGCGGTGGTAGAATCCTTGAGATCATCGCTCACAACTTGACATTTACGTCGATGCTCACCACAGTTCCTGAGAGAGAGGCACCACGTAATGGCTCTTCCAAGGTTTCAACCTCTAAGCCCAAATCTTCCGCCTCACTCTCAAGGGCCATAGCTATCTTGGCCACAAGTTCATGTCTTGTAGGAGGAGTCCCATAATTTTAGCCTAGATGGTAAATTTCAGACCATCCTCAAACTTTCTCACTTTGATCATATCTGTGGCCACATAATCATCAGCGAAACGGGCTAATTCAGTGAACTTAGCCACGTATTCAAGCATAGTCATCGTCCCTTTTTTTAGTTCTAGGAACTCCCAAGCTTTTGCATGTCGAACAAATGTCGAGAAATACTTACCCATGAAGAGCTCACAGAATTCTTCCCATGTCGTTGTCTCCAAGTTCCTTGAGGCTTTGACCCAATCCCACTATACTTGGGATTCGCCCTCTAGCTAGAATGCAACTAGCTTTATCCTAGTGGCATCGGAGGTGGTCTCCATAAACTTTGAGATCTCTCTCATTGTTTAACTAGTAGTGCACGTGCCAACCACTAATTGACCTCAACATCCCGAACAATCTCATTCATTCTTTTCCCGAACCCCTAAGGTTATGTTTTCTAACCTTAATGTTCCTCTTTTTCCATATACACTTTATTATGTATATCTTTCACACAACACATAACACACAATCATGTAGCATATTAGAGCATAAAACATGAAATGCACAATGAATGCAATGGTCTAGACACATGCCCATCAAGCCCTAGGTAATCACATACCTATGCTTTGATACCAAGTTGTGACGCCCCAAAATCCGGGGGTCCATTGATCACCATCAACTTGCGAAAACCTGTGGATATCGTGTAACCTGATACCCTTTCGTGTGTCCCATTCATTGGGAACCATAATTTAAAAAAAAAAAAAAATCAAATAAAGTCTTCTTTGTACGAGGAGCTCTATCTAATTCCCAACCTGTATATTGTACAACAACATGACCCATCCGGTGCCCAATATAACACAATTACTACACCAGGTCCATTTATAAGTTCAATTACAACTCTTTACACATTAATACATGCCAAAATTAGTTTACTCCAAATGTTTTACAAAAATAGTTATAAATACATTCCATAACTAGTTTGTTCCAAATTATTTTACAAAATAAAATATAAAATCCACAAGTCGGCTTTCTTCATCTTTGCGGCCTCGGATGAGAGCGCCCGTAACCACATATGTCCGTACCTAAAATGTTATCCGGCTATAAGGTGAGCCTCGATGGCGTTCTATAAGGCTACTTCCCACCCCTAAGTGCATGCAGTATTCACCTTTGACACTTTTCACATTACATCAACAATTCCAAGCAGAACAGCTAATCCTAGGTTGGAATACTACATGCACCGCCATGCCACTTGAAATGCAATGAGACTCATTCATGCACCGCCCCAAGTCTTTCTGACTCAAACACTTTGCAATACAATGCTTGCGGCGATGTCAATAGTGATAGATTTGCATCCCGGCCGTCCCTTTTAAAGCTCAAAATTCTTTCGTTTATAAACAAAAAGTTTATGGATGTTAAATCTCGAATATAATTTCATATACAAAATCATGTGTCTTTTCGACGGCGAATTTTTTAGGGCTCTCACGTAGGCTTTCACATGCATGCTTACTTTTATTGGACTTTCATCGTCAAAGTGTATGAACTAGTCTGGTCTTTCACCCAAAGTGTCGCCCTTCTTAATTACCAACCTGAGTTTTTTTACCATTTCAGCCTGGCGGTACAGCTCTGTTTGGTCTTAAAGTTCAATGGTACCGAGCCCACCCGTCAATCACCAAATGCAGTGTTGATTCTAACCAAACACTCACACCTATGAAATGAGATGTTTCCCGTGCATAAAGCAATGTGATGCACCATTGCATGTCAATGTCATGCCACATATGTAATGGATGCCATATGGAAAATTTATCTCATACATTTAACCATATATCATGGACAATTATATTACATGCATATAATTTTCAAAACAATCATTCATTTCAATGTCAATATATAAGCATACATATATCAACATTCATCAAAGAACAATTATCAAGCATGTTATTACCAATCAAGTAATAACACCCTTCACCCTCAAGGCCAATTGTGGAATATATAATGCCTGGCATTGAATAAAGCGACCTTAAGCGGCTCTTAGGCGGCCATAAAATCGGCCAGAACAAATATAATAGTCCAGTTATTATTTTAATCCAAATAGTCCTAAACACTTTTTAGGACATAATACACACAATCACAAAACAATTCACAAAGCCCAGGCCACAATAGAAGCGTAAAAGCGACCATTAAAGTCGTTTAACCTTGTGAAACAACACCTTCTTGACCATAAACCAAATTTTAAAATCGAAGCAGTCCACAAACATTTTTTAGGGACATACTACCTGACAATCAACACACAAAACCGACCACAAACAGGCCGCAAAACGACAATTAAAGTTGTTTTAAAACAGGCCAAATAGTCCCTTAGGGCATCAATTAACAGTCCGAATAGTTCTTTTTAATCCAAAAAGTCCCTAAACACTTTTTGGGACATATTACACACAACCACAAATCAACACACAAAATCAGCCACAAAACGACAATTAAAGTCGTTTTAAAATAATCCAAACAACCCCTTAGGGCATCATTTAATAGTCCGGATAATTCTTTTTGATCAAAACAGTCCCTAAACACTTCTTGGGACATACTACACACAACCACAAATCAACACACAAAACGGGCATAAAAAGCGAAATTAAAGTTGTTTTAACCGCAATGAACAACTCATAGGAAGCGAGAAAAATATAGTAACGGCTCTAAGGGTGGAAATATAACCAAAACAACATTAGGGTGGAAATAAACCAAAGTAGGAAGAATCCCTACCTCTTGAAGCGTAGTAGCACAGGTAGGAAGCCTCCTTAGCCCGAAATATTTGATTTCCCAAAATCTCCTCCTTTGAATCTTCGGTGAAATCCTTCCTTTTTGGTACCCACGCATAGCCATCATTGAGTAGATAAACTTTCACTCTTGGCTCGACGAATTTTGATCGGCATAACTCCGAGGATCGAAGAAAGAAGCTTGGAAGCTCTCTATCCCTCATCTCTTCCCTTCTCTCACGTTTTTTTCAAGGAAATCAAATGGGATATTTTGTCTCAAGTCTCTCACTTAAACTTCAGAGTAGGTGGCTCCACGATTAGATCACGTGTTTGTGACTTTAATAAGTGCATTTACGTCCCAAAACGATTTATTTCATCCCGGTCTAAGTTCAATTTATTTTAAATGAACTTTACCTAAGTCATTTCCCAATTTTCCAGATTTTCTCAAAAATATCGTTTTTGGAGTTTACCAAGCGTCCGTCGCTCCAAAAAACATGAAAATTCCGACTTTCTCGAAATTCGATGAAATTTGTCCATGTAACTAGATTTCGTGAGACGAATCCAGCGTTGAAGTCTGTTTCATCATCCGAGATCTAGAAAATTTATAAGTTTGCAACTTGTACCGTAGTGACAATTTATAGTTTTGCCATTTTTCGAAAAAATTCAAATTTACTCGGGTTTTACGTATTACTTTTTTCTTGCTTGCAGTTATGCATAGATTTTGCGAGACAAATCCAGCGTTGAAGTCTGTTTCATCATCCGAGATCTAGAAAATTTATAAGTTTGCAACTTATACCATAGTGGCAATTTACAGTTTTGCCCTTTTTCGAAAAAATTCAAATTTACTCGGGTTTTACATATTACTTTTTTCTTGCTTGCAGTTATACATCTAGAATAGATAACTCATTATGTTATTAGATTAGTCTCTTTTTTCTCCATGAGGTTGGTTGACTTGTTTATCCATGTTTTCTATACTTCAAATGATCTTAGATGTGGCCTGATCTTATTGCAAAGAGCAAGGAAGGTGGGGCAGATGTTATCCAAACTTATGCATTCTGGAATGGGCATGAGCCAGTTCGAGGGCAGGTGAGATATTTCTTTATGGTCCCATCTGGCAGCCACCTTGGGTGATTATAACGGATAATGTTGATTTCTTTCTACTTACATGATTTTTTTTCATTTATCAATTGTGTGCTCAGTATAACTTTGAAGGAAGATATGATATTGTCAAGTTTGTGAAGCTAGTGGGATATAGTGGCTTGTATCTCCATCTTCGCGTTGGTCCTTATGTTTGTGCTGAATGGAATTTCGGGTCTCATCTTCTTCCCAATATTGACTTTCCTATTCCCTTTTCTACTTATTGCAACAATCAATAATACTTGTACACACTCACACGAACACATGATAAGCAAGGATAAAAAGGGAAAAGAATAAATACAAATAAATACACAATACTTAACAACTTTTTCCTTTAAATCTTCCAAGAATCACCTGAGGCTATGGATTAGAGCTTTTGAAAAAAAATCCACTATCTCCACTAAAATACTTTCAATGTTTCTTAGAATCACCCTTTCCTTAGACACCATTGACTTCATTGTCAAATCTTCTCAACCTGCTAAGAGTATCCTCATTAGTTGGCAGTACAATACAAATATTGCAAGGGGAAAGAGTGAAAAATAGAGCATTCCCTCATTCTTCATTTTCTTCATTTCTATTCTTATTTTTCCTAAATCCAAGCAGATTGTTGAAATCAAATGAATATATGCCATATGTGTAATATTTAAAAAAATATATATATTTGAAAGGCAAGCAACAAGAAACTTCATTGAACCTAAAAAAACACCAGGAGAGCACCCCTAGGTCTACAAGGAGAAAACCAGGGGAGGCCACTAGCCCATACAAAAAAGAAAAGAGAGGTAGAGACAAAAAACAAACCACCCCTCAAGGAAGCAAACTCCTAGTGGTAGACATGTACAAATTCGAAAACCTTTTCACAAAAGAGATATCCACATTTGGCATTATCCCAGCCCAAAATAACATAGAACTAATGATAGAGTGTTTTAGCCTAGAGTGAGAAAAAAAAAGCAGATTCAAACACAATTCTATTCCTCTCTTTCCATATAGCCCAGCATATGCCTAGGGGAGTAGTCCACCACAACTTTCTATCATTTTTCTTCAATGGGAGTTAACTCCATGTGCAGAAAAGGTCCTTTACCATGTAAGGCAGGCGATTCCTTTCAACGATGGGATGTTAGCCATGCTCTAGATTGGTAGATAGTGGATCAACATATGTTCTAGGCTATCTTCTCCCTTCCTACAAAAAGGGCATATGCTTACTAAATGATAATCCCTCTTCTTTAACTATTTCATTATTAAGACTTTCCCCACTAGGCTTCCCAAGCGAAGAAACTCACTTTTAAAGGAACATAAGGGTTCAACATCATCTTCACAAGGGCTCTGAGGGGATCACCTTCTTTTCGAGTTATTCTGATGGCTTTTCCTTAGGCGTCCATTTTATTACCTTTCCACAATAATTTGTCCCTTTCCCGCAAGAAAATATACTTGTTGTTAATTAGCCCAACAAAAATTTGAACTTGCTCCATCTCCGAATCTTTAAAAAGTCTTATAAATCTCAATTTCCAAGCACTAGAGTTTTTTGAAAATCCCATACCTCATTCATTATTACCTTTCTAGTCCCTACTACATTGTATAGAGTGGGGAAAGTAATACATAGGGGTAACTCTCCGTACCAAGTATCCTTCTAAAATCTGATTATGTTTCCTTCCCTAAGCTCTACTTTAAATTCATTGCCTCAAAGCTTATACCTTTCCATAGGCCTATGGCAGCATTACCCCTCGGGGGCTTTGAAAACCAACCTCCTTCCTCAATCCCATACTTCAATCTGATAGCAATTTTCCAAACTATACTTTCCTCTTCAACAAACCTTCAAGCCTACTTGCGTAGAAGTGCTTTATCAAGTGGATTTTCCTCTCAGTAAGATTGCTCCCTCACAAAAAGTCCCTTTGGATTTTCTCTAGTCTTGTGCTCACACTCTTAGGCATTCAAAATACAGATATAAGGTAAAGTAGGAGGTTTGACATCATGCTCCTTATAAGAGCTTAACTTTTCCATGTTTCTAGATTTCTACGAAACTTTTCTTCAACACCATCCCAAACATTTATAGAAGCTTGTCTGCTACCAAGAGGGAGACCCAAATAGGTTGTAAGGAGTGTTCCTAAGTTGCAACCTAACTCAAGAGCCAACTGCTCTACATTATCCACTTCCCTCACTAGCATTATAACACTCTTTTCCAAGTAGATTCTTAGGCCAGAGTAAGCCTCAAACCAAAGTAAAATCCAACAAAGAGATGCCAATTGATCTTTTGAATCATTGTAGAAAACCATAATATCATCAACAAACAATAGATGGGTTATGTGCATAGTTTCCTCATTCCTTCCTACAAACCTATAGCTGGTCAGAAAGCCTTAAATAGTAGCTTTCTCAATAAGAATTGAGAAAACTTTCATTCCCAGAACAAAGAGGTACGGGGACAAAGGGTCCCCCTGTCTTAAACCCCTAGAATTTCTAAAAAAACCAACAAGACTGTTGTTGACCAAAATAGAGAACAAAGCAATGGTGATGCACCACTTAATCCAAGACATCCACTTTCTACCAAAACCCATTTCTTGGAGCACCGCAAAAAGAAACTTCCAAGTAATCTGATCATAGGCTTTTTCCAACTAATCCACCAATTTACACAACATACCTTTCTCTTTTTTCTTCATCATTGAATTTATGATCTCATTAGCTACAAAGGGAAGCATCCAAGATTTGCCTTCCCTTCACAAAATCATTTTGAGCTTTATTAACTAGCTAGCTCATCACATTTTTTATTCTGTTTGCTAAGACTTTTGAAATCAGCTTATACAGACTATTCACTAGATTTATTGGTCTGAAGTCCTTGAGCTCTTCAGTCCCGACTTTCTTTGGCACCAAAACAATTAAAGTAGAGTTCAGACTCCTCACGAACTTCCTCGACTCAAAGAAATCCTTGAACATTAACAAAATTTTCTTCTTAACAATGCCCCAATTGAATTGCCAAACAACCATTGTATACCCATCCTCCCCTAGGGCTTTGTCAACTTCGATCTTCGAGAATGGCCTCTCTAGATTCTCTGCTTGTGAAGCACCAAGCTTTGAGAAATTCAGCCCCACGGGATTTGCCATCCAATCTCTAAGATCTGATAGTAAGGACTCTCATTCGCTATACCTTTTCTTAGAGCTTCCTCCTCTCTGACAAGCTCGCCATTGATATACAACTGAGAGATTGTGTTTCTTCTCTTATGCGGGTTAGCCATTCTATGGAAGAACTTTATGTTTTTATCACCTTCCTTTAACCAGATTTCCTTAGACTTTTGCCTCCAATAGGTCTCTTCTAAAATAACCCATTTTTTATACTTCTCTAATACACCAACTTTCTCCATAGTTCCTTCCTAAGACAAAGGCCTATTGCATTCAATAATATCCTAGTGATCCACTTTCTGTAAAGCTAGCTTTTTTCTCTCTTCAACTATACCGAAGGCTCGTTGTTCCAAGACCTTAGCATCACTTTCAAAGCTTTCATTTTTTTTATTAGAACATAGCTCTTAGTCCCTTGGAACTCAAGATTTGCCTACCAATTTTCTATTAAGTTATGGAAACCCTCCGCCTTAAGCCACATGTTCTTGAATCTGCCACATGTTCTCGAATCTGAAAGGCACATGTTTTCTATTAAGTCTGCCACTCCCATCTAGCAAAATCAGACTATGGTCTAAGGTTGGTTTTAGGAGAATGCTCTGATTAACTCCCCCAAAATAATTATCCCACTCTTCGGAAACCAAGAATCTATCTAACCTAGCCATCATTTGGTTGCCCAAATCCCCTTTCCAAGTAAAAATTCCTCCTGTAGGGTTAGGTTTCAACTCAAGTTCATCAATGACTCGGGAGAATCTTCTCAATGGGCTTGTGATACTGCCATCCCTATTTCTTTCCCCTGGAAATCTGACCACATTAAAATCACCACCTATGCACCAAGGGTCCCCCCATAAGCCATTAACAACAACCAGATCACCCCACATATCTTCCCTAAATTCCCTTTTTGTGGGTCCATAGACCCCCTTAGATACCCATGTGAAGTTGACCTACAAAAAGTTCCTAGATTTCTGAGCAGTAAAAATTTGCTCTCTTCAACCCTAATCAACTAAAACTTTCTATCGTCCGGGGCGAAGGATTCTACGAGCCCCTTTAGCATTCTGTGACCAATCCATATGTTTTTGTTGTGAGACTCCTAATGATCCTTTTAGTTGTCTTCTTAAGCTATGGTTCTTGAAGACAAACCATGTCCACCTTCTACAACTTAAGAAAAGCCTTTATCACTTTTCTTTTGATGGAGTCATTTGCCCCTCTCACATTCCAAGACAGAATCCTGATCTTCATAAATAAAATGTATAGTTACCTCTTCCCCTTTCACTGGACCCCCACTTTTGCTTCTCTCTTTCTCCATGACTGCCCACTCCAAAATTTTCAACGCCCTATCAAACATAGTCTTTCTTTTGCTCTATTTTTCCTTCCCTATTACTCTTTTTCCATCCATCTTTTTCATCAAAGTTAGTAACCCCTCGAAACCTTTATCAAGAGCCCCATAGCACTACTAAACTTTTGTAGACAACATTCTTCCCAACTCTCATTCACTTGATTCTCCGACTCACTTTTCCTTTCCTTTGTTTCACCCTTGTTGAGAATAAAAAAAATATTCCCTAGATATTCTTTAGTGTATCTCCTACCTTTTTTGTACATTATCCTCCTTCATTTTACACTTTATTTTGTTTCATTTTTGTTCCATTATTTTGTTTATATATAGGTGTCTCTATATTATGTAATTCATCCATTCAATAAAGAAAATTATTCTTTTCTTTAATCTTTTCACATGGTATCAGAGCCATGAAAGGTTTGGGATAGGGTTTTGTCGTGTCTTCAATTCTGATAATCCATCTAGTGGCTAGATCTTTTTCCAGCCACTCCACCTTCATCGTAGAAAGCATCATAACTCTTCGTCGTCGTTAGAACACCTCATCGCTGTCAGAAAATTTTTTTAAAAACTTTTTCGGTGACTATCTCAACTCCGATCGGCGACCACACCATCAGGATCGTCAGGACCTGATCTATCCTCGGGTAGCAACTCCGTCATTAGAAGGTCAGCAACACGCCGCAACACGCATCATTTATCTTCAACAGCATCTCCCACGCGCCGACTCATGAGGGCATGTGGGCCCACTTTCGAAGACGATGCTCCACCTATAGCTTTTCTATCGCTTCAATATTCTCCCTTTTGTGTTTTCCAACACTCTACAACACATTCAGGTCCTTGGGAGTTGTTTGTTACTTTTGAAAGTACTGGTTTGCAGATTCGATCAATTTTCTGCTGATTTCTCATCTCTTTAGCTTCCAAAGGGAGCTCATCCACACCTCTGGGAGTTATTCTTATTCCCAACGATTATAAGGAGTACCTCTACCTCACTCAAACAACCAAATCTGCATCCATTTCGTATGTTTCCTAGACCTGTAATGCCTCTACTTGCCTTTCACGTTCATCTTGACTTTGGATTCTGGAGCCTCTAATTATATTTTTGGTAATAAGGATCTTTTTTCTTCCTTTGCTATGACATCACCTTTACCCATGATTACTTTAGCTAATGGATCTCAAACCATGGCTAAAGGAATCGGTCGGCTTATCCTCTTCCTTATACACTTACTTATCCTTTATGTTCCTAATTCTCCTTTTAATCTAATTTCTATCAGTAAGTTGACTCGTGACCTTAATTGTTTAATTACCTTTTTTGATAATTCAGTCACATTGCAAGACCAGAGTATAGGGAGGACGATTAGCATAGGGAGTGAGTTTTAGGGCCTCTTTCATCTCAACTTGCCTTCATCTTCCACTGCTTGCACTTCCATGGATACTCCTCTCCGTATTCACAGTCGCCTTGGTCATATGAATATTTCCAAGTTTCGAGTAATGGTTCCTTGTTTTTCTAGTTTGTCCTCAATTGAGTGTGAGTCATGTCAACTTGGGAAACATACTCGTGTCCCATTCCCCAAGTGCCTAGATCAATGGACAAAGTCTTATTTCGAGCTTATCTACACTAATGTTTAGTGTCTTTCTTGGACTAAGTCTACCTTGGGGTTCTGGTACTTTGTTACTTTTATAGATGATTATTCTCGTTGTACTTGGCTATTTTTAATGAAAACTCAAGCTAAGTTATTCTCTATTTTCCAAAAGTTCCATGTTGAAGTTCGAACTCGATTTAATACTTCAATTTGTATCCTAGGAAGTGATAATGAAAAGGAATATCTTTCTGGACCATTCTCCTCTTTTTTGTCCTCACATGGGATTCTTCATCAGTCCTCTTGTGCTTACACTCCTCAACATAATGGAGTGGCTGAGCTCAAGAACCATCATTTGGTTGAAGCCGCTCATACTCTCCTACCCCATCATAAGGTTCCTCAACGTTTTTGGGGGGATGCTACCTTAACCGCTTGTTATTTGATCAATCGTATGTTGTCATTTGTCTTACATGATAAAATCCCTCATTCCATTATTTTTACAAGCCAACCTCTCTTCTGCCTTCGCCATCATGTCTTTGGTTGTGTTGTTTTGTCCGTATTCTTACCCTTGAAACGAGACGAGCTCATTAAAGCCATGAATGTCTCCCTCGGTTCCGACTGTGGGGTTATCGTTTGCTACTCTTAATACACATCGTTACTGTCTCTCTGGAGTGTCACATTTTTGAGAACTATTTCCTGTTACCATCGGCCACCCTCCCAATTCGATATCATATTTCTGCACTTCTTTATCTTGTCACGGATACCTTACAAACCATTCTCCTGTCAGCCATTGCGGGTTTATGCTGAGTGCTCATATCGCCGACGATGGTATACGACTTTTCATCTCCTATGGCATCCTCCTCCATAATGTCAGTCTTGTCGTCTCCTGTTTATCTTCCCATTTCCATTCGAAAAGGTACTCGTTCCTCTCGTAACCCACATCCTATTTATAATTTCTTGACTTATCATTTTTTATCTTCTCCATACTTTGCCTTTGTTCCTACTTTGTCTTCTGTTTTTGTTTATGTTCCACAAACTGTGCATGAGACTCTATCCCATCCAGACTGGAAACAGGCTATGGTTGAGGAAATGGATGTTCTACATTCTAGTGGCACTTAGGACCTGGTTACTTTACTTGCAGGAAAAACATGTGGTGGATGTTGTTGGGTGTATACATTTGAAAGGTCAGCTCGGAGTAGTCTGGTGGATCATCTTAAAGTGTGATTAGTTGCAGGTTACCTTCGAGTCTATGGTTATTGCTCGATACCTTTTCCCCTGTCTCCAAGATTGCCTTTGTTCATCTTCTCCTATGTGTAGCTATTATGCAATCTTGGCATTTGTATCAATTGGACATAAAAAAATGCATTCTTACATGGCGACCTAGCAGAGGAGGTCTATATGGGGCAACCACCTGAGTTTGTTGCTCGAAGTCCTAGATTGGTATGCGGTATCTGTTATATGGCCTCGCGATCCCATGATCTTGGTTTGGGTACGGTTGGTTTCATGGTTCAGGAGTTTGGTATGACTCGGAGTACATCATATCACTCAGTTTTCTATCATCATACGAGTTCAGGGCAGTGAATTTATTTGATTGTTTATGTGGATGACATTTTTATCATGGGAAATGATCAAGATGGTATTCAGAGGCTGAAACAACATCTTTTCAACTACTTTCAGACTAAGGACTTAGGAAAACTCAAGTATTTTCTAGGGATTGAGATAGTTCAAATCTAAATCCGGTGTGGTTATGAATCAGAGAAAGTATGCCTTGGAAATATTAGAAGCGACAAGTATGCTAGATTGCAAACCTGTAGACACTCCCCATGGATCGATATCGACTCGCACCCGGGGGCTGACTTTCGTGATCCGGAATCATCGGCGACTTGTGGGAAAACTAAATTATCTCACCATCACTCGACTAGACATTTCCTTTTCGGTGAGTGTTCTTAGCAAGTTCTTGCAATCACTATGTGATAGTCGTTGGGATGTTGTGATTCATATCCTTCTTTATATTAAGGGAACATCAGGCCAAGGGGTGTTATATGAAAATAGAGGTCCTGCTGCAATTTTGAGGATATTGTGATGCGGGTTAGGTAGGTTCACCTGGCTCACTTTTTGGTGTGTGTGTTGTTAATTTGAAGCCCTAGTATCTTGGAAGGTAAAAACATGATGTTGTAACGAATCGATTCTTTGAAGCGAATGCAGTTATGGCTTTGGCAACATGTGACCTCATATGGCTAGAACATCTTCTTCGAGTCGGTTGGGAAGGATGATAAATAAAGAGCGATGTGATATGAGTGTTGCGCTCTCCACATCGCATCGGCCGGTCTTTTCATGAAGGACCAGCGTAATGTGAAGTGGATTGTCTGCTTCATCGGAGAAAATCGCATTAAGTCTGCATGACTACTAGTTTTTAAACTTCGAGTGACCAACTAACAAACGTGTTCACCAAATCTCTCAGAGGTTCTATAATTAAGTACATTTGTAATAAGCTTGGTGCATTTGACCTATATGCTCCAGCTTGAGGGTGAGTGTTGAGAATAAAAAAATATTTCCTAAATATTCTTTTCTATATCTCCTATCTTTTTTGTACATTATCCTCCTTCCTTTTACACTTTATTTTGTTTCCTTTTTGTTCCATTATTTTGTATATATATAGGTGTCTCTATACTATGTAATTCATCCATTCAATAAAAAAGTATTCTTTCTTCTCTCTTCACAACCACAAGTTTTGACTAGTCTACACCACTTCCCCCTCGAATATTATGGCGCCACTAAAACCTCCCCATCTTATCAAGCAGCGATATAGGATCTGTGCAATTTAGCCTTATTGCTCCCTCATTGACAAAAAAATCCCCCCAAAACAAGGGCTTAGTCAAAATGAGAAGAAGAAACAAATGTGAGAAAGAGACTTGACCTTTTGTCGCCAAACAACTCCCCGACAATCATCTCCAACTTCCCCTTGCAAGACTTTGGCCGGATCCTTCTACTTCTTGACCGTTTTACAATTGTTGGGGGTTCTAACGAATAATGGTGGTGACTTAAAGGATTGAGAGTATTAAACCATAGGCAGAAAGACTGCTTGACCTTCATCCCATTTGAGGCCCCTTTACTTCCCTTTTGGGCTTTTAAGCCTTTTTCAACACCAGTGGAAGAGAACCTCTTTAGCCCATGTGTAACCATGTTTATTTTAGACCGCTCGATAATTTATCCATGCTACTTTGGCCATAATCGGATCTTGGGTTCTTTATAGGATCCCCGTCATTTAAGCAAATCTCACCTCACAATTTTCTCATCCACCAGGCCCTAAAAGAAATGACCTTTATTGCGACGGCCCGCCCCCTCCCGCCGTTTCCAGCCACTCCTAATACTACTACTTATTATTAATGCATCTTGGATGAAGTAACTCCACGCGCTTAGACGCAAGTGAGACAATATCATCTTCCTCCTTTGGCTTTTCTAGCTTTCCTGTTACTTTGTCATTTCCAATCTCTAAGTAGACATATGCTAACGAGGAGGGATCCATGAATTTGGGTTGAAGGATGCGGACCCTTATGGCCTCGTGGCTGCTCAGAGGCTACATTTTCCTGCCACACTTTTGACGTCTTGCCCCACTTATTTTCACATGCAGCGTTATCTCTCTATCTAAAGCCAGAAAACCTCCACAAGCATTTCCATATTCTTTAGGATCTCTGGTTGCCACAGATGCAACGGAAGCCCTACTACTCTGATCCAAACTTCTTTCAACACATCTTTGTTCCTCACGCACCCTACGTCCAGCCTCCACTACTCCAATTGTAGAAGGTCTCCTTTAAAACTTTTCTACTCGACTCAAGGACCTATTTTTCCTCCTCCGGGATATCAAACTCCATAAACAAAAGATCCACAGTTTATATAAGCGATGATTATTCCATACTAACCTCAGCCACCTTGACTTCCCGAATCATGTCTTAGAAAGAATAGGGCTCGATTAATGTTCTCCACTCTGTCAGATAAAACTTCCAAGTCTGACTTTTATTTTGGTATCCTTTCCCCTACATCAACCTAGACAACATTTTCCACACTATTGCAACCTTCTTTGAAGTTTTCAGCAAAGGATAGACCCCATAGAGAGATCTTATTTTCATTAGGATTGAAGCTTTTCTTCTTCTCGCCCCATCTCGACTAGACTCTGATACTCCTCCTCGGCTTTGCCTCCTGCAGGGGTTCTATTCCTAAACCTCTAATTTTCTCTGCTAGTATTTCCCATTCTTTAATTAGACCTCTTCCTTCAAGGAAAAACAACATGTGTCTTTTACCTTGATGGAAATAAAATCAAAACGTAGCGGAATTAGGTTTTAAAATTTTTTAGAAAATCTTATTTCCCAGGAACATCTTGAAACACATATTAATATCAAAGGTAGAATCATATCTATATGCATTGTTATAGGAGATTTGTTGGCTAGTAGGGTTGAAATGACTCCACCGCGAGTCTTGATTAAAGCACTCCCTTCTGAGGTGTGAACTTATTGATTAAGATATGGATCGATACACTCTAGTTTTAACCTAGATCTACCTTGCGTGCTCAACACATGAGAACCAGGGATCTCACAAGGGAAAGACTCTAGGAGACTAGGGTGTGAGGAAAAACCTCCTTTTTCTTCTACACTTTTCATTTGAGTAGGGTTTCTTATTTAAATCATTAACTAAATGCATAAATATCCAACCAATTTGGATATTTTCAAATTTACCCCATACGGTCTTTATAATATAGCTTGATCGTGCGATTACTAATAATGCATGACATCCCGAGTATTAATTTAATAACGATCTACTTATTAACTAATCTATAGTTGTCAATATTAATTTATGTGAGTCTAATTAATATTCTTAATCTATAGCTGTCAATATTAGTTTATGCAGTCTAATTAATACTCCTTGTCATAAGCATCGATATTAATTTATACTTGATCCTAATTAATATGTCTGACTTTGGATCATAGAGTGTAATTTATTCGAATCTGGTCGTTCATTGTAGTAAAATAGGAAGTGGAAGTGGACCCGTGGACACCTGAATTTAAGCTCAAATCGAGATTCAATAATTAATTAAACTCTTTAATCAATCATTAATTTATTAATTTCCAGGTTATTCAGCCAAAACTTGAAATTGAACTCTTGTCCTTGATTATCGATTTTATCGGAAATTGATGTCCATTGATTTAATCATTACATGCGGGTTATCCTCGAGAAGTGGTTCATACAGAGTGGTGAGGAAATGCCCAGTTTTGCCCCTCTAATTATATCTTGATCATAAGTTATTAATCCATTAGTGAGCAGTTAATTTATAACTTGTTATAAATTCGACTGAAACTGTCGATTCGAACCCGACACTTAAGAGAACCAGCGTCGACTTCCATAGGAAGGTTGGATCTATGTCATGATTTACATTCTATTTGCATACATCAATATGGGCCTCAAGACACAGTATTGGGCCATTCCATAACGAGCTTTAACTTTATAACTCAAAGAGCCCGATTGACATAATGAGGGATTTATGACTACTCGGGAGATGAAGACCGATGCATATGATCATCTAGCGTTTGAATTCTTAGAGACAAGCGGGTATTTAAAAGAATTCAGCTATTGCCGTCTTGTCTTATATAATCTTATTATATATGGGACACCCCCTTTAATGTCGCCACATTAGTGACGGGATCAGGTCACTTCATTCTCGATGATAGCGGGCCTTGAGTGATATTTATTTGAAGATCCACGAGCTTCAATTAATTTATTACCGGACAATTTGATTATAATCCATAACCTCGATCCTCTCGTGTATAAGCGTATACAACGAGGTTATGGTTACAATAATAAATCTGGGATTTTCTGACGTTTCATTCATACATTATGCACAAAAATAGCTAAATGTAATAAATACGACACTTTTATTAATTTCATAAAACATCAATACAAATTCATGCTGGAGACATCACAACAATCTCCCTTGCTCTAAAGCATGTGAGACATGTCTTTTAAGCCCATCCCGAGATAGAAGTGACCCTCGAAGCGATTTTGCGGAGTAATGTCTTGGTGACGAATCAGCGAGGTTGTCTTTGCGATGCTATCTTCATATGACCCGTCACCGGTGGATCTCTCTGTCAGGATGATGCTTTATATCATATGAACACTCTCTTGGCGGCTCCTTGGCTCTTTGGAGTTTGCCCGCATTTACTTGTTATCCGCGATGAAATTACTATGGGTTTATCCATGTGGAAACGACACGGATCGTAAGAACTACTTGAGCGGTGGCTTCTTTGCATTTACTTCTGACGCTATATGTGACTTCCATGGTAAGAATCTGCGATCTTTGGTTGATTTTTGACGCTATACTCATACCACGGCTCCACGCGAGCAGATCTCGGCCCGGAGCGTGTTCGACTTTCGGTATCCTTATCGACATGAAGTCAGATCATTATATCTATGGGATTAGTCGACCTAGGTAAATCAACATATAGTTTCGTTCTCCTAAGATTGCCAGAATGTGCTTTACTACAATCGGTCATGACCCGGGGTTGGATTATTTAACGGTGACAATTCCTATCGCGCCTTAGATAACGCAGTCTTGTACACATCGCCCGGCATCGTGGGGCTGCCCTTTCTTGGCGTAAAGACAGTCTCATGTCCTCTTCTTTATAGGTATGGAAACGGACACTAACCATAGAAGGACAATTCCATGGTCGTCGTTGACCTTCTTGGGTCTGCGCCAGCAGAGCGGCTACCTTTTCAATATAAGATGCTTGAAGGCAGTGCGAATCACATTCTTGATCATATGATTTGGATCCCAGTACATAACTAAACATCCCAAATCTTTCATTTGAAAACTTACGACTAGCCATTTCGTTACGTCAGGACAATAATCTATATCATTCCCAATGAGTAGGATATCATCTCTGTCTTGACCTTGAAAAGACTACTTTGGTTTCCTTGATGTACTTGTAGACCACGAGGTTCATCAGCATTTTATGAAGCAGAAGGTTTGATCTAATCAAACCTTAGGTTCCAAGACCTTGAAAGCCCATAAATGGACCTAAGCAGCTTGCAGACTTTCTGCTCTTGGCCTTCAACTATGAAACCCTCTAGTTGCATCATATAAATGCTTTCATCAAGATAACCATTCAAAAAAGCTGTCTTGATGTCCATTTGCCATATCTCATAATCGAGAGCAGCGACAATGGAAAGAAGGATGCGAATGGATTTAAGCATAGCTACTGGGGAGAAAGTCTCTTCATAATCGACTCCCTCCTTTGTGTAGCCTTTGATTCTGGCGGAATGCTGAAGTCTCCTTTCCATTACCTCTCTTTTCTTATAGATCCATTTGCGCCCAGTGGGCTTTGGCCCGACTCGGGAAGATCTACAAGTTCAGACGATTGGAATACATAGATTCCATTTCTTGTTCATGGTACATTGTATTTGTCCTTATCGAGGATCATCCATCGCATGCTTGTATGGCAGTGGTCGTCATCACTAAAATGTCGGTTACGACAACATTGCTTCACCGACCCTGTGTAGCGAATTGGTTGTTTAAACCCTCCCACTATGTCGAGGTGGCAGCATCCTGTATAGGATCTGGGGCTCTTTGTACATTCCCCGATGTGAGTTTAGTGGTAGTCTGATGGTCAGTTGTAATTCCTCTAGTACAACTCTTGAGGTTTGAAGTTTACCGGTAGTCATTTCAAGAAGGTAGCATTCGTCGATCATCTTTCTTATCTTGGTATAGAACAAACCTCCTCGTGCCTTTGGGGTAACCAGCAAACACATATACGTTGTGGGTTTCTCAACTTCCGGTGTTTCCGCTTCGGCCGTGTATTTGTACACCCCGTATATGGATATGGCGTGGCGGGTTCCGACCTCCATGCTCTAAAGGTGTGTTGGATGAACTAGAGGAACTACATTCAAAATGTAATTTGCGGTTGTGGCGTATATCCCAGGAATGATAGTGGCAATGAGGAGTAGCTCATCATAGAAGCTAACCATGTCAAGCATTGTTGTTCTTCTTTTCTGCTGCAGCGGTTCTGTTGTGGCGTTCAGTCTTGTGTTTGGGATCGTGATACCGTGCTCGATTGGTGATCAGCAGACTGCGCCATCAAGGTATTGCCTCCTCGATCGATCGAAGGCCGCAAATAATGATTTGCTATTTGTCAACGACTTGGCTAGAATTAACTAAACTTTTCAAAGTTTGATTTCAACTGCATAAAGGTAAACATACTCATTACTGGGAATGATGGATTAATGAAAGTGGCATTAAGTAACCACCCCAGCTTAGACATTAGGAGGGTGAACATCTGAATGTGAGTTCAAGTGGTTCTTTTGCCCACAAAACATACTGAAGATCTCTTAGTCATTTTCCTTGAGCCAGGATTCTGAGTGGAAGATTGCCTTTGCTCTTAAGATACATCCTTTTACCCGGTCTGTTAATCATCGAGGCTTATATGTCTAACCTTAGGTGCCATGAGTGCGATGTCATCATTAATAAGATAACATGTAGGCTTGGATGTTCTGCTCTAAATAGTTTAGTGTTAAGGAGCGTTAGTTTGTTTAGCCTTAAAATGTGGCTTGTTTCCATTATTTACATGACAAATGTTTAAACCATTGCAGGCTTGACAATCGATTATTATAAATGAAAGCAGTAAACAATTGTTCATAAAACTTAGAAGCGATCCAAATTTCTCACGAATCGGTCTGATAAAGCATTGTTCAGTAAAAATGTATTCCTAATTCTAAACGAACGACTCCCACTTCATAGCTGAAACCTGCGTCATTTACATTTAAGTACCATCCCGAGCACTCCCCATCAATGAAGCTCCTTGGAAAAGGAACTAAGCATCTGCGAAGAACAAATATGGTTGGTGGACCACCAGATCAATTATCAGGAGTTGTTATCGACTTCATAAGTGGCAAACCGATCAAATCAAATTTTATTTCTTTCTCCTTCGATTCCGGAGAGATACTTTGTTGATTTACTCTTCGATGCCCGTAACTCACTTGATGGAAACATTTTCCTTTAGGTTTCTTTTCTTTGAGCTTCCTTCTTCTTATGTCGCTTCACTTTGAGCAGCACATATGCGCTGGTCTTCCTGAAGCACCCTTATTCTTCCCTCTTAGCTGTTATTAGAAAAGGATGAGTCCTTGTCTTTGAGATGGCCTCAAAGGTTTGCAATTCATTAATTTGGAGTTACATTGTAATTCAGGCTTGTTCATAACATAGTTCTTTGGTGAAGATTGAAATATGAGTAGTGAATCAGTATTATACTCAGCAGGTGCGCTCATCTATTATGGCCCAGTCAAATCTGCCTGTTTATATAATTAGCCATGTTCGAGGAACATGGTCACGAGCTTGAGAGTAACACACTCATCTGGTTCTGTACTTTCTATTAGCAGCTTCATGACATTGATGGATTGTTCAAGGCATGTTTTGGAGGGAATCGTAATCTCGATTGCGATTTCCATCCTCTTGTTTCCAACT
Organism: Tetrastigma voinierianum; assembly: GCA_016808115.1. NCBI lineage: Eukaryota > Viridiplantae > Streptophyta > Magnoliopsida > Vitales > Vitaceae > Tetrastigma > Tetrastigma voinierianum. The sequence goes on from JAEQBH010001498.1 coordinate 172,662, forward strand.
AACCGTCGTGTTGGCTAGCATATAAGCTTGGGCTTTGTTGTTGGCTTGAATCCAGCCATTCATATGGTTCTCGTCTTGCACTCCCCAGCGGCATTGAGCTACGGGGTTCTGGACATTCCTCGGTGAGAACAAATCTATTGTTCTACATGATTCTTCTGATATTAACATATTCTTTCACACTTTACAAATTATCGCGGTTGGATTGTTCGTGATATGATTATGGGGTTTGAAATGAGACATTATTGCGAAATTAAATAAACGTGTTGTACGTACCTTGAAGAAACATCAAATATATTTGGAATGATAAAGCGTGATGTTGCATGAATGCATATAAATTAAAACACATAAGCAATACTAATCCCAAGGTAAGAAGTTAACCTGAGTGTAATGGTAAGGTAAGGTCATACTAATTATAAATTAAATTTAAGACTATCTCAAATTAATAAATGAGACTCCAAAATATCTCATATTTTCCTCATTTTCTTAACTGCCGCTTTATTTCGGTCGAATACGATTAGCAGGTCAATTGTATCTTCTTGGAAGATAATGACCCATCGTTCGAGGTTCTAACAATAACCCGAGATTCTTGCAGTAGTAGGGTGGTCGATCTTGGAACTATCATCCAAACCTGTCGCGTAGGAAGTGCAATGATGATATTAGCGGTGGACTACCCTCAGTAGGAGGGCGTAATCAAGCGTCCTTGTTCCCCTAAATACGGTGTTGGACTAACGATGGAAGCCAAAGTGGTACGGTGTCACATGTATACTCCCGCTCCAATATTTTAAACTTATGTGTTTTCTGGTTATAAAACATCATATGCTTTATAATCTAGCAAATTATTATATCCTATATAATTAATTACTAGGTGACAAGAATCTAATTATTAAATTAAATAGGCGTATGAGAGTTGATCTAATTGGGCACAGGTTTATTAGTTAAAACTAATCGATCTAATTGGGCTATTGATTTAGGTAAACCTAGCTACATAGTGAAAGGGCCTAATTAAGCAACTTTAGATCCCGAACATATTTGGGCCTATTGTTTATTACCATCTTTTAACAAAATCAATCATTTTTATTAAAATTGATAAGCTAGGTTCGCGGGCTAGCTAGTAACGCTTGACCCAGATTAAATTAAGTGGAAATTACCAAGTTTAACTATTAAGCTATATCCATTATTTAATTTATTATTGACGGCAAATAAAACATTCCTAGTAAGACATGTTTCTAAAAGGATGGTATGCATGATCTGATAAGATTGGGCATTCATGTGACATGTTATATATGCATGGGCATGTTATTCGAATTGCATCTCCTTACATTTGATAACATAAAGTAAATAAATAAATAAAAGCGAGGTAGGGTGTTTTGGAGTATTTATAATAATTACAACTTTGGAAAAAAATGGAAAAATAAATATGTAAATTACATAATATGAAACTATTGATTACATAATTCCGAAGGCACTCCATCTTCATGTGGCTTGGGTTGTGTAATTTCGGTCCTGATAATACAAAAAAAATTACAAAATTCTATGCGATAATGACACCTTGAATCTAGGACAATAGAAAACCTAACCCAAAAACACCATATAATTAACGACCCTCATCCATCCATACGAAACCTGAAATAATCACATTAAAATATGCGGAATGCCGGCTCATGCGTAGATCCATGCCCGCTCGTACATGAATCAGAAAACAATTTTCTTAAACACAATAAATATATATATATATTAATAACCACATTTACATATTAGACGCTACGATACCAAGTGATGGAAAATAAAATCAAAGCCTTGTGGAATTAGGTTTTAAAATTTTTTAGAAAATCTTATTTTCCACGGGAACCCATGTCTGAAACACATAAACCATATCAAAGGTGAAGATGGGATCATACATTTATTGTTATAGGAGATTTGTTGGCTAGTAAGTTTGAAACAACTCTTTGCACCAGGTAACAATTTCCGCCCTCCTTCCTTGAGGTGTGTGTGTGGGCACCAACGGTCGGTCGGAGCAAATACCTCTAGTTTTCTACTAGATCTACTGCGTACTCGACACATGAGACAGTTCTGGGAAAGAGAGACTCTTAGGAGACAGGAGTATGGAAAAAACCTCCTTTTTCTTTACTTTTCATTGGGGCAAGGGTTTCTTGTTATAATCAACCTAAATGCAAACATCCAGCCAATTTGGATATTTTCAAATTTGCCTCATCGGTCTTTATTAATATGAAAGCAGTCATGCGATTCATGTCTGTGTATCGATGTTCTAATTTGTAACAGTCCTACTGTACTTTTAATCTATAGCTTGTCAATATTAATTTAGTCCTAATTAATACTCTTAATCTATAATTGGCTCCATATTAATTTATGAGTCTAATTAATACTACTTGTCACTCTTGTCGATATTAATTTATAACAGTCCTAATTAATATGTACAAGCACAGATCATAGAGTGTAATTTATTCCAAATCATGAATAGTTCATTGTAGTAAAATAGGAGTGGGGTAGGACCCATGGACACAATTTTGCAAGCTCAATTAAATTCAATAATTAATTAAACTCTTTAATCAATCGACATTTAATTTATTAATTTGGAGTTATTCCCACTAAAAACTTGAAATTGAACTTTGTCCTTACGATGCTCGATTTTCCGGAAGTAGTGTCTATTGATTTAATCGTACATGCGGTTCTATCCTCGAAGAAATTGGTTCATAACTAGAGTCGGGTGAAATTACCCGTTTGCCCCTCTAATTATATCTTGATCCTTAAGTTCCATTAATCCATTAGTAAACAGGTTAATTTATAGGCACATTTATAAATTGAAACTCAAATTCATTAGGTTCGGAACCAACATAAAGGGACAGTCCGAAGCTTCCATAGGAAGGGTTGGATTCCATGTCCGTAGTTTACATTCCCATTTGCGTACATCGATGGGCCTCGAGACACAAGTATTGGGCCCATTCCATAACGAGCTTTAACCCATGACTCAAAAGGCCGATTCGGTATAAGCAGAAGTCATGACTACTAGGATTGAGCGATATATATGATCATCTAGCGGCGTTGTTTGAATTCTTGAGACAAACGGTATTTAAAAGAATTCGAAAACTACGCCTTCGTCTTGTCCTATATAATCTTATTATATATGGAGCCTCCACTTTAATGTCACCACATTAGTGACCGGATTAAGTCCACTTCATTCTCAATGATAGCCGGACCGCCCAGTAACATTAATTTGAAGATCCCCGAGCCCGATTAATTTAATGCAGACCGATTTGATTTATAATCCATATAACCTCGATCCTCGTGTATAAAGCGCTATACGCGAGGTTATGGTTACAATAATAAATGCGGGATTTTCAAACGTTTCATTCATACATTATGCACAAAAATAGCTAAATGTAATAATCGACACTTTTATTAATTTCATAAAACATAAATACAAATTTATGCTTCTGAACACTTATCCACAACACACTTGACGTGGATTGTAGAACATAAGCGAATACCTCTGACATACGTTAACCCTCTGATCTAATCTGTAGGTTATTTCATTCTCTTTCCATTAAAATGCTCTTCTAGTAGGCTGAGAATCCCTCCCGGCTGTTTGACTCCCCTTCAAAAGTTTCTAATGCCACTTACTCTTTCAAATCGAATCCTTTACCATGTCTGGCAGGCTCTTCTGTTAACGAAAAATTTTACCTTTCTTCATTCGCCCTTCATCGAAATCTCTAAAGACTTTGATTCAACAGTAGACCAATTGTTGTTTCTCTGATCCTCACACATCCCGAGAGAAAGAGAAACAAAAAATATCCCCTTTCAATAGCATCCCAAAATAGTTAAATATATGCCTATATGCAAGAACTTTATAGTCTTGTAGATTTTTATGTTTGACATAAAAATTGTATTAGAGAATGTTGTAATGGACAATGATGAATGTTTATGTTCATGCATATATCTAATAAATATAAAGATGCTGAGATTTCAGCAAACAGTTACTAACTTGTTTTATTGTAATGAATAATCTTATAGGGGCTTCCCTGTGTGGCTACGTGATATTCCTAGTATAGAATTTAGAACGGACAATGCACCATTCAAGGTATGATGTCCCTATGAGCATTTATCTTCATTATTTGATGATATTTCTAGAGCAAATTTGAACTTTATCTAGTTTTTATTTATTTGTAATCATAGATAATTGAAGCAAAAATTGTATATATTATTGATCACAAACTACCTATTTATATACAAGGCAATCACAAATCAAATGGGAAAGAATATGAAGTTTTCTAACTCTACATAAATACATGTTTCTTTTTCCTAATTAGCTTTTAATTCTACTATACCATAACACTCCACCTCAAGTTGGAGCATAGATGTTGATCATGCTAACATTCATGCTGAAGATAACTAACCACATCTAGACTGAAGAAGCAGTGAAATATCTGTAAGCGTTCTCAGATCTTTATATCACTGTAGAGATCAATCCTAACTAGATCTTCTCATGGACAAAATGAAAATCTATCTCAATTTGGAATTTGAGGAAGAGGAGACAGTTACTATCTCAATTTGGAATTTGAGGAAGAGGAGACAGTTATGCTCTGTAGAAAACAAGAGGAAAGAATTCTTTGTGACTTTCATTGATTCATTATGATATATATATATACACGAAAGACAATCTAACCTTCCTAATAGATTACAACTCTATAAGACAACTTTCCTAATTGATGACAACTCTATGTCTGAGAAATAAATATATGTTGCAACACTCTTCCTCGAGGATTAACGGCATAGATATTAATCGTACTTGACTTATTCTGAGCAGCCCAACTTAGGTCAGCCGGCCTTTGTGAAGATATCACCCATTTGTTCTCCATTCTTCACAAATCCTTTTGAAATCCAACCGAATTGTATTTTCTCACGAACAAAATGACAATCTATTTCAATATGCTTAGTTCGTTCATGGAATACCATATTATAAGCAATATGAAGGGCCACTTGATGTTAAGACCATTTTATGAAACCAAGTTTCTGACACATCTACTAAAGACTAATTCAGTCCCCGACAACGAGGCCAAAAACTTGTTAAGACCATTTTATGAAACAAAGTTTCTGACACAACTACCAAAGACTAATTCAGTCCCAGTCAACAATGCCAAAAACTTGTTGAGACCCAAATATGTAAAAATTGTTTTCTACTGTTTGAATATGATGTTATGTTTAAAATTAAGTATGGTCTAAATCACTGTAAGTGCATAGGTCATACAACTAATAAAGTGGATTATAAGTCCAGATATCATTCCCACAGGGATTGATGAGAAAATCTAAATATCAAATACCCCTACTACTCAGGATAATCACTATTTGAACCTCTAACTAGAAGTTGAACTATCTAAAATAATTTGAATGAAAGAATTTTTGTCAAACGTTCTTTAAAGAAAAAGAAAAGTCTAATCTAATAGAATCAAAGATTTCACTAAATAGAAATAACATTGTTAGGAATGGACGATGTCGTATCAATTTATAGTTCCCCTTCTGATGCAGATTAAAGACATGAATCTTGGATTTGTCGAAATAGAATAGTATAGCCTTGGAATACCTCTGGCCTACACATTTCCTTTATTTAGCATATGATATTATTCCTAAAAACTGAATTGATAGGTGCAATAGCTATTTTAAGGTTTGATCCTCTTTTAAGATTTGCTTAGGTTTTCCTAGTAGATGCTTTAAACCATTTCTTAGAATTGCCCCTTACCTGAGCAAGGTAACCTGAAGCCTTTTCGATGCAATTGGTACCTCATTATCAATTCAAATAAATAGTCTCTCATTTATTAGAATCTTAGCTTACACGGGATCGAATTATTCTAGAATTGAAGTAAATGTCCAAAAGTTAAGCGATACATCATCAAATAGTCTTTAGTCCTCGAGAACACACTTTTGTTGTCACCTAGAAGGGAACCTTGAAGTCAGAGGTTAGAACATCGTTTGTGATACACCAGAGTTACACCTAGAGTACATTATTTCCAAGGATATCACTGCAATTTACCCCTAAGTCACTGCTCATGCTCTCAAGTAGTCCATCTCTGTGTCACTTAGAGGGATCCTGGAAATCAAAGCATAGATACAGCTCTTTCTGGATATAAAACACTAATATTGAGAATAGCTCATTACAAGAGCAGTACCATTTAGATAAATCCAGTTTTCATACCCAAATCATCATTTAATACTACAAACAATCATCAAAACACCAAATTCCTTCTTGAGATGGGCTCGGCCTTTATGCGGATCACAAATTACAATGACTAGTTAAGTAAAAACAGGGGGTGCAAATTGTAATCAGGCGAATAAAGTGGATTCAAAATAAATTTCCAAATTCCACTTGAGTTTAGACATAAATGAAACTCGATATACAATGATCTTAGCTCACAGGCCTACGACTCCATCGACTACTCTAATTCTAAAAAGAAAGAATAATAAATCAAGAAAAGAAAATAAAAAAATATATAAAAAGAGACTTGACTCTATAATTTAAGCTCATTGAAAGGCTACTAAGCGCACACTCTACCTAGGATTCTATTCATTTTAATCATTTGGGCTACACGAAAAGCGGGCAAAAAACACGGACTTGAAAAGCCAAATTTGTACTAATCGGGCGATGTCATGGGCGATGTCGCGACATTCTTGTTTGTGGTGTTTAGCTCGACTTTTTATAATCCGCGACTTCTGGCTCTTTAGTGTCATGACTACGAGATTTGCATGCGTATAATGTCGCGACATTGCTCTAATGTCGCGACTCTTAAATTTTCTGTTCTACTCACTTCAACCGATGTCGTGACATTTGATCCTAATGTCGTGACTTTGGTTTGATAGTACAACATTCCTTAGTCGATGTCGCAACTCTGGTCAGCTGGAGTGTGTGACATTGCTCTACTATGTTCTGACTCTACGATATGATGTTCGGATTCTTTTTTAACCAAGATTCTTCAACGTTAATGAAAGAGCGATGATATATGCAAGGCTGATTTCATATTATGCCAACGTGGTGAAAACGTGAGTGATGGATGGATTATGTTTTGATTGACTTTGGTCTGAATATTCAGAAAGATGTGGACAAATGAGACCGATGTTTTGGCATATGACGAAAGAAAAGGCATATTGTTGTCGCAGTGATGGTGTACAGGATATTTTCTTTTCATTATCTTCTGGTCATGTAAACAATTTGGATTGATGAGATGGTAGTTGTGATACTCAAGATTCAACTAGCTTCCATTTATGAATCCTAAAGATTTTAATGTAGATCATTCAAATTAGTGAGAAAATTCCATAGATTGTAAGCAAATCTGATTCTTAACCTCTGAAGTGGTGTGTGTTGGTCTTCCTTTATGACAAATTTGCGAGGTTAGGTGGCCTTATGAGACAATGCATGCAGAATGGTAATTGAGTGACTTGGGTCTATAGACTTGTTGATTCTATTGCTCTCACTAATGTAGGCATAACACATCAGCGGATCGGAAAATGGAGTCCTTTTGACTTTAATTTATGGCTAGGGTACTTGGGTAGATAACTGAAACTTTAAGGTTCAAGTTTACCCAAGCTGCACATATTTTGTCAACATTCTGCCTTCTAACTGCTCATCCTTTCTTTTCTCTTCAAAAGCACCCCCAAACTTGTTTTGGTGCATCTTGTTACATGTTTCCCACTGTGGCTTTTTCTTTCTCCACTTTTTATCTCAAATTCTGTTTCTCCAGTTCAGATGTTCTTTTCCTTTGCATTTTGTTCAAGGTCTTAGGAATGGTGCAATGTTTTGCCTTCTTGAGCTTTCTACCATCTTTTAACAAGATTTGGGTCAGCAACTCTCATACCAATTGGCATTAGGGTACTAGGTGTAAAACACACCCCTAAGGACTTAATTGCTCAAGGGAGGAAGGCTACAAGGAAAACACATTCCTCCTTAGAACTGGCATATTTTTCAGCTTCTCAGTTTGCTTTTGTACACATTTTCTCAATTTCTTTTCCTTCCATATCCTTATTTCTCATCCTTCTCACTTTTTCAAAAATTGTAGTCCCCAAACACATCCTCTTGATCCTTTTACGCGCATTTTTGCAATTTTTAGGCAAACACAAGGTTATTTACTAAAAGATCAGAATTTCAAGAATGGTTAAGGTTCTTTCATGTGGTTTTGATGATAAAATTGGCATTTAAGCTCAAATAATATACTAGAGTATATGCATATAGCATATCACAGGGTAGGCTATGAAAGGCTCAAACTATCCAAGGATGGCCTAAATCATTTCTGACCAGTTTTGTGATGCTGAGATTTAAGCTTTGAATAATAATCTAACAAGTTTCTAAGACCTTTTGAGACTAAACTTATAGTGAATCCTATGGTGTTCCCCTAGCAAGCGAGAATCATTTTCAAGGTACTTATGACCAAGTATTAATGCATTTGTCACTCATTAGAACTATCTTTATTCAAAAGCCGAGCTGAATTATCGGCTGATTAACATTATCATCAATTCAGGTCTTTAGAATCAAAAATTTATTTATTTATTCGCACGACATCGCAACGCCTTCAATTATGCTCCACCCCGCACACCAATTTCATCTACAAATTTTCTAGTTTGGTTGAAAACATAATGCTATCTGCGTCTTTATTATCACATTTCATACGCTCATTTGATTAATTCATTCATTTCTACACAATCATCACAGCACAAGTAATTCAACAATCACCATCTCAATTCAACCAAACATACAAACTCACAGCTTGCATCATTCAGAAATTGTACAAATATGAAAAAATATTCAACACTAGGCATAATTTGCAAAAATTCTAGAAACTCGGTTTTCCTCACTTTTAGATTCCCAATTTTTATCACTTGGTGAAAGCAAATGATATTTAAGCCTTTTATCATTTATGCTTTCGACAATTTAGTGCATATGAATCTGACTAAATGCCACTTATTTATTATATGATCATTATTATGCTTCACATATCACAAAATAAAAATGAACATGAAATGAGAAAAGAAGAAAAGAAACACAACTGCACATAGATTTCAGAAACTGTATTTTCATTTATCTTTTCAATTTCAAGGAACTGAATTACAAGGAGAGAGATACAATTGGTTCATTTCTTTTTCCTATGTTGGGATTTGGAGGGTTTGAGGTTTACAGGTTCATATTGATAACCAGCTTGAGATGGAGTGAAGTAAGAGATGGAGGTTGAGGTTGTTCAATTGTTTTATCTCTGCCCGGCATTTGGTAAAGCCATTTAGCATCCTAAGCAGTCGCGGCACCAGTCAAACTCGTTACGCGCTGATAGAATTGAGTGCACCCTCAAATTACCTTGGGCATTGTACATCTTTATCATGTTGGGTTGCGCATATCAGCGTCAATCCATAAGCTTCTCACATAGTTAGGGAGCTTCCATCTCTTCGTCCCTGCTCTAAATTGTGGCCCGATAATACTTTTTCTAATGCTCGCATCTGGTGTGAAGGCATCTCGACCTTCTCTGATAAATTACGCCCCATCTCTTGCTTTCTCACCTCTGCAGATCTTCAATAGTTTCTGATCCTCTTTATTTTGCTCATTAACAAAAAAAAAAATTTCTCTCTTGAGTTTAGGCTACCGGCGATCCCATCTGCGTGCTTGAACTCTCTTTATTCTTTATCTCTCTTTTGGAGAGCTACTGCTAGAGTGTTCTCTCTCTTCTTTATTTGATCTTCTAGGTGGTTGTCTCTCCACCTTAGCTCCTCTCTTATCTGCTCATGTCTCTTCCTCATTTCTTCTTTCATTTTTCTTGACAGGTCGGCCGACTTAAGTGCTAGCCTCGAGTTCAGCAGCTAATTTTCCTTTTTTCCTTTGCTTTTTGTGTAGAACCTTAATTTGCTCTACCATTTGGAGCTCTCTTCATTCTCAGCTTCAATTTGAGCTAGAATTCTTTGGTCTGCAGTGGGGGAGAGCACTTGCTGCTTTAAATATGCCTCATCAGCCCCGCCCGCTCTTGTTGCCCTCACCGGAAGTAATTTCTTTGGATTTTGATCTCTGTTTCTTACGATACCTTCTTGTCTTTGAGACAGGTTTTCTCTCTTCTCTCTCCTACTCACTCTCTCTTAGGCACCGGAGGCTCGTGAGTGAGGGGGTGAGACATGAGGGAACCTCTCTTCCTCTACTTCAGTGACTTTTGAACCCCCTTTGATGCCTGTGTGATCAAGAAGGGGGTGGGGGATATTTCTGAGAATTTCCCTGCATAGTCGAAAGGACTCTTCCATTATCTTCCCACATTCGATTACATAGCCACTTGACAGCCTTATACAAAAAGTATTCTTTGTGATCTATCTGGTTGAGGACACTTCAGTTGGAGGGCTTAAGCACTAAATTTACAAAGTAAAACCATACCTTCTCAACTTCTATTAGATCCCCTATGTTGATGAAGGCTTTGGAGATTGTCCTTGTTCTTTGCCATTGCCCTTAGCCTCCTGTTAACTCTTTCACAATTTCCTCAAAGTTAGGGTTCTTTTGGAGCCTCTCGAACTCAATGCAGTCTCCTCCTTGTCTTAATACGAGCAGGTTGGGGAGATGGCCCGCTGCTGAGGCACTATCTCCCAGACATAACAAATCCATGTTCCTTCTTTCTCCAAGGTTTGTAGAGAACTCCTTTCCTAGGGCTCTTCTGCTCGGCCCCAAATGTTTGCAAACCACTTCCCAACCCCTTCTTTCCACTTCTTCCTTGAAGGGTGGAGTTAGTTCTCTAAATCCCCTTTCCTCGACGAAGCCCTTCTTGGCGAGAGTCTTTCGGAAAGCCTCTGCCCCATTTTTTTGTAAGGAATACTCTTACTTCTTCTTCAGTTCCGTCCATCTCCCCTGATACTTCTCAAACTTCCTCAGTAGGAACTGTTTACTAGTTCTTAGCTTGTTCCACTCTCTCTCTTAGCACATCCTCCACGATATTCTCAATCACGTCGTTCAGGGTAAGGGAGTTAGGGCTAGACATTTTGAAAATGAAGGGTGGAAGGGAGTTAGGGCTCAAAAGTTTGAAGAATTTTAGTTTGGATTTTAAATTTTTCACTAAGTGCTCTCTTAAATAAGGAGATTGCCCTAAGTGCGATGTCATGACATTGAAGAAATGTAGCGACATTGTGGATGCAATGTCGCGAATTTGAGTGTCGATGTCGCGACATTGATTAAATTTTTAAGTGACTTGACTCAATGTCGCGACATTGGGGTTGCAATGTCACGACTCCTGGGGGCCCAAATGTGGCGACATTGAGAAGCTAATGCATCCCCTGCGAGCGGCGCGCCGTTGAGATGTCGCGACGTTTGGATGTGTCACGGAGCTGCAAGAATGTGGTAACCCCAGAAACCTTATGTCGCGACATCAATTTGATGTGGCGACATCAAGAAAATTTTGGATCTGATGTCGCGACATGGGAATGGTGTTGCAACATTGAGATGGATTTTCCTCTTTCCGATTTCTGCTTATTTTCTGCAATTTTTTATTCATTCAATGATACTCAATTTGAGAAATTTTTAGCAATTTATTCACAGATATATCAATGAAACACAAATTTTTATCTCAAAAATTCATAGCTATTTAACTGATTAAATCTAAACTATTACACTAAGTAAAGAACTACCAATAAATCAAACACCCCAAAAATAAACTAGAAATGAAAATATGATGCGTAAAATTTTAAGAAAGCGGTGGAAAATCCTCACAAAGATTTCATTGAAGCTCAAAATTGAATTTATCCTTTTTTGACAAGCACTTCTTTATATTGAAGAATATCCAATTCTTTAACACACCTTGAAAATTAGGTTCTTGCTCCCGGTTGCTCGGTTAATGTCCTTAGTTGAACATTCTTTGTGTGCTCTCTCACCGACAATTTCTTGACACTTACGATCTAGGTTGTTCTTCATTAGGGAATCCTCATGATAATGTTTAGTCTTTTAATTCACTTTAAATTCATTCACCGAATTTGCTCTCTAAAGTATAACAGTAAAAGGTGTTTGCGATTCTTGTATAAGGACCACTCCATTAAGACTTAAGCTTTCTTGGGAAAAGTTTGAGCCTTGAATTGTACAATAGGATTAGCTCTTCTACTTTGAACTCTCTTCTCAAAATTCTTTGATTATGCCATTTCTTAGTCTTTTCCTTGTATATCCAGGCATTATCATAAGCTTCATTTCTTAGCTCCAATTCATTCATACGAGTAATCTCTTCTCATAGTAACTTAAGTCACAGTTCGACTTCTTTGTGCCCACATAGCCTTATATTCAAGTTCAAGAGGGAGATAACAAGGCTTTCCAAATACAATCATGTATGGGGACATTCCAATAGGAGTCCTATAAGCAGTCCTATGAGCTTATAATGCATCATCTAGCTTTATTGACCAATTTTTTCTGCTTGTGTTCATTGTTTTCTCCAGTATGTTCTTGATCTCCCAATTGGATATCTCCGCTTACCCACTTGACTGATGGTGATAAACCAATCTCATAGCATGTCTAGCTCCATATCTACTCAAAAGTTTTGCAAACAGTTTGTTTTCAAAATGGATTTCCTCATCACTAATAATTGTCCTTGGGGCTCCATATCTACATGATTCGTTTAGGCCAAGTAGGTGTTCGGAATCAACAAAATTTATATCCTAAGATTCCTACTCACGACGTAGCAAGCTGTGCAGTATAGTGGCTCACAGTCAATTTCCTGAGATGAGTTTTTCTTCTTGGAGAGAAGGATTACAGTGCATTGGAAATGGTGTTTTGGTTGGATTTTTAGGGTTTGTGAAAAAACGGAGTGTGTGAATGGTTGGCGAAATAAGCGAGTAAAAAGTTAAGAATTCCTTGAAGTCTCGGGCCGGAGAAACAGGGTTCTGGAGTTAGCAGGCATATCACCGGTCTTTTTCCTCGCATTGGGGAGCATGACATATAGTCATTCGAGGCAGGATCTTCATTTAGCTTTAAAACCTAAACAAAAGTTTTCCTCTTGAAAGATGGCATTTGATTGAGCATAAATGTCCCTACGGTGAAACGCCTCAAAACCTACCTAGTTATATGGAACAACTATTGAGGCATCAGTGGATCTGGTAGTAAGTATCGGAGCTTGAAAAAACTTGCCAAATACACGTTAGGAGAGCACTTGACTAGAGATTTTAACCACAAGGTGAGAAGCCGGGAACATAAATACTGCCAATGCATACATGAAAGCATGAGAACATTCAGCTTGCCTCAAAACCAACACCTAGTGGCCTTCCCCTTCAGGGATGAAGGGGTTTTAGCCGAGCATCCCTTGACTTGTCATCGTGAGGGTGTTTGGTTTGAGAAAATACGAAAATAAGAGAGAAAGGGAGAAAATCACAAAACCGACGGAGGAGGCTTGAGTGCCTTTAATTGATTGATGGAGTGAAAGTTGATTTGATTACAAAGCGAGATTGAGCTTATATAGGTGCTCTATTATAAGAAATTACAAAAGTGTGCTAATGAACGAGAAATTACATGAAGAAGCGAGCTGTATAAAACCCCGAGGCGGTCAACTTGATCAACGTCGTGACACCGCGAAATTTACTTCGGGTTCTTGTGGTACCCCAATAACCACTGCCAAAATTTCATGATCTCTTCTTCTCTTCAGTATTTTTGGTCCTGGTTTCCTCTGGTTCGATCATGAATCTTAGAATTCGACTTGGGTTCATCGTGTTTGAATTGTATCGAAGAGAAAAAGGTATTTGTCCTGCAAAACTACTAAAAATAGCTACAAAATATGATCAGTAGCAAAGTCGAGACCCCAATGTATCAATTGAGTTATTAAAGTCGATTAGTACACAAAAAGTGCGTAAGACACGCAGTAAACGAGGCTCAAAAATAGCACTATTTGGGTACTAATGCTCCCCAATAGACACATTGCTGGTCATGCTTGATGATAAAAGGAAGATCATCTGACGAGTTAAGCGTGTTCATTCAAGGAAATCGGCACGAACTTCCGCAAAAATCTAAGTGTTTGGGTGATCGGTTTTACCCGACAAGTTGCTAGCTGCTATCCCCCCCGACCCGACTCGCGTGCGGCAGGTTGTGACTAACCTAAATGAATTTAGTTCGGCTCTTATTTTCATACTTGTGTATTGTGGTCTGATACTGAAAACTTCGACTTCCGCAGTCGTCTTAGCGAGGATCCGCCGATGACTCCCAGCGACTAAGGTTTAGGGCATTAAGTCGAGGATCTTCGACCTGAACTCTATAGGTTTCACCCCGGGACTTGAATGATTTAGAATCCGGCTCCTCTGACTCATTAAACTCTACTGTATCCACCCATGTAGCGAGCACTAAGTCGGTGGCTCCCAACCAGTTGGTTTAGGGCACCAGGCTTTAAAGGCTTTCGTTGTAGACCCCTCGGACTGTGCTTGGGTTTCAAGGCAAAGCGCCATGGCTTTTCTATTCTCTTTTCTTTTTCTTTTTCTTTATCTTTTCTTTTTCTTTTGGAAGACTCATTGGCGTTCTTTCTTGGGGAACTCTAACCTATTATGGGCCGTCAACAAAGCTAAGGTTGGTTTTGCAAAGTAAGGGGGGATGCAGCTTCTCAGCCTATGGATGAAAACTGATGTGCACTGTGTGTGTGGCTAGATAATGGTGGAAGACATTAGTTGATTACCAGGGTCTTCAACTAACTTGACAACTGGTATGCATGGAATTAGTCTATAGCATTGATGGTATCTCAGGTGCTTGACTTTTCATTTTCCGGAAAGAGTAGAACCCACAGATATAGGAGACAAAAATGAGATGCAAAAGTGTAGAAAAATAGAGTTGTAACTTATATATCAAGGTATATTTACAAAATTTTCAACTTTGCAAAAGAAGTAACTTGCAAACCTGCAATCATACAAAATAGATTTCTTGATCATGTGTCTGTGAAGCTAAAGTCAAAAGTATGAACATCACTTCGACACTAACTCTCTGGAAGCGGGCGAAAGTTGGTGGAGTGACCACCTCAATCGGTGGTACGGAGAAAATCATCCTCGGCTGGGCAAGGCTGAGGTCTTGGCGGTGGAGTGGCTAATGTTTAGCGCATTTTGCCCGACATATCGAGGAATGCGCAGGGGCGATGGTGGAGCTAATCCTGGGAGGGATGGCGAGGCTGAGGCGAGGGCATGTGGAGGCAGTAGGGAGGCCCGGTATGCGGATGCACATAAGGATGGCATGACTTCTGTGCTCTGACCTCGTGTGAGGCATCTCCCCTCTGGCCTTGACAGGAAAACACAAATGAATCTTTGCAATGGCGAAGAATGTGGTTTGTGGAGCTCAAGGGACTAGTGGAGGAATTGATGAAAATTTGGAGGCGGAGGCTTCATAGTAATGCTAAGTTATGAGGGACGGGTCCCCTTGTGGGCTATCGACTGGTAGGCTCGTCCTCGTGCGATCCTGGAGGGAAAATGAAGGCACGAGGCTGGCAGCCACTGTCGGCCCGATGGGGTGGCCTCACAAGCTACAAATGACGCTCTGTCGGGGCTCGATCGGGAACAGATGTGCTCACAGAGATACGAAATAAGAGTCGTGGAAATAGAAGAGGCATGGACTCGGCCTGCAGGCCAGGCTGCGAGGCGGTGGACCCATCTCGGGAAGTGAAATAGGACGTCATAATCAACTGCAGGCTGAACCGGTAGCTCTACGGAAATGCGATATAAAACCTCCCAATAGCTCCTCTCCTCTGAACGATATGCTAGAGTGGAAACATATTAGACCTCAAAATGTGGTATCAAAGCCTCTGTTGCGAGAGGTGCCTTTACGAATAATATACGTCACGAGTAGCGTCCAGTGGAAGAAGCGGACCGTCTCCCACGAGTGGGGATGGAACCCGCACCTATAGTCGGCCGCTTTGGCGAGGACCACTAGCAGATGAAGAGCAGTTGTGATGTCGGAGGCCCGAAATCATCCACTGTGCGTGGTCGATGGAAAAATCATGGTCGTCGGGTTGGCTTTCTGCTAGATGTCATTGTATGATCACGCCTAAGATGACTACCCAGGATAATGTGCTCAATGATTAATGGCATGAATGTCCAAAATGGTATCTATGCACGAGGAGCATGGAGTCTCGAAGCTCCATGTCATGACAAAATGCAGGAGATCGTAGTAAACCTCCCCCATGGAAATCTCTCCTCTGATCCAACATTCACAGGGATGAGGCTGCGAAATAAGGCCACACGATAATAGATCACGAGATATATCAGGGGTTACGGCAATGCCACGATAAGGCTGGTGGTGGCGCCCGAAGTCTCAGTGGATGACTCGCCAGGCTGATCCCTAGGCCCGCAGGCGGTGGGACCCCTCTGGGCTGGCTGGGATGCGATAGGCCCGGCGGAGTGGGACGGCTCGGTGTAGTATCTCACACATGGCGGGGGCCATAGAGGAGCCCTTAGCATCGGCGTGACCACGGGCGGCGGTGAGGCGAGGGGCCGCGGTAGGGGCTGGCCGGCGCGACGCGGCAGCGGCAGCGTCTGGGAGTGGAGGTGTCGGCGAAGTGGGACACCAGCGCGTGATCGGAAAAAGATAGGCCCTTAGAGTCTTCGCCCGTTCTTGGGCTTAAGGAGAGCAAACTTGAGAAGAAGGGAGTTTCAAAAGCGGATAAATGTGAGCTGAAAATGAAAGGAAATGGGGTTTAAATAGAAGTTGGGGGTAGGTGGGAAGGCGTAGGCCGATTAATGTCATTAGTGACCATTAGTGGATGGTTGAAAAATTATAGAAATTCATGGCGCAGGGCGGTAAACGAAGAGTTGCGAGAAGCGGCTTGAAGGAACGATGAACGAGTGTCTGCGGCCCTGCGGAAATTTCACCTGCGAAATTTTTGCAACACAGGAAATTCTCATACAATTTTTGCACTTATTTTTTGACACTAGAACACTGCAACAAAACAAGACCAAAAATTATGAGAAGATAAACTTGAAAAATAAGGAGATTTACAAAATTTGAAAATTAAAGGATATTAATGAAAATCCTAATTTAAAACTTGAAATAAAATAAAACAAAATTCTCATTAAAATTTTGAGTGGTTTCCAGTTCTGGGAACATCACAGTATCTTAGGTTAAGGAGTTTCATGGGGTCGAGGGAGGAGAAGCTCCTCCATGCGCTTGTAGTGAGGGTATCTTTGGTGAGTTCGGCTTACGCTCCTTGGTGTTAATCATCCTACTCTCTAGTGGTGCTGGTGGAATGACAGATGCAGGAAGGGTGACTGATGCAGTTGATCATTCATTAACTGCTTCTTGGTTCTTTATTAATTCTTCCTGCAGTTTATGAGCATTGTGCTTTCCTACACACGGCTGCCACTGGGGACTTTCTTCTAATTTTGCTCCTCGTCCTCGGTTGGCTTATCCTTGTTGCTCAGTGAAAATGTTGAGCTCAGTGTCATGTTGTGCTAAAGGTGGTGCATGACCCCATTCGAACAATTAATTATAGCATTAGATGTGTGGCAAAAATGGCCTCCCAAGTATGATGGGCACTTGGTTGAGTGCTCTCCCCCTGCCATGAGAACCCATGTCGAGAACCATGAAAATCCACGATGGTAGAATTTTGTCTATCTTTACCAAGACATCCTCAATTATCCTCTTTGGTATTTTCACTGATCGATCCGCTAAGGATAGGGTGATGTTGCTAAACTTGACTCCTCAAACCCTAGCTGCTTGTACATTGGTATAGCGTGCAGGTTGGCGGTGAACTCCCGGATCGGCGATTACCTTGTCTGTCTGGGTCCTGTGTTATTGAGATGGTGAGATCACGGATCTTTATTCACTAAGGTTTTACAGCGGATGATAGGGCGACTTGTTCGGTCGAGCCTTCTTGTAATGCTGTGACCTTTTGGCCCCATTGCGCAAGTCATTTTAGAAATTAGCATAGGTTGGAACTTGTTTGTTCATGTCGGCGTGGAATGTTGCAACACCTTCGACGCACCAGGGATGCCTTCTTGCTTAGAAACCTTCTTTTGCCTCTTAATGCTTGGGGGAATGGGAGGCCTGCTTTCCTTCATCAGTCATCTTTAATGAATATGTGCTGGAGCTCACTTCCTCGTGTTCTGGTTTTCTGCCAAAGTTTGAGCCATTTTCGATTCCTTACCACTCCTCGAGGTGATAATGGCTGGACTTCATCCATTTTTTTGTCGAGGCTCAACTGGAAAACTTAGTTCATGCGCTCCCTAAGTTGGGCGAGTGTACGGAGAATCTCCCTTTCTCTTTTGTGCAATGGCTGATTGTTGTTTACTAATGGATATTTGCATGGTGTCGATTTTTATTTAGGCTTTTATTGAAACCCGTCAATCCTTTTGTCATGTGGGCTTTACCCCTTTTCTATTCTTTAGTTTATCGAGCATTGATAGTTTCGCTCCTCTGCAAAATTCCTCACCACCTTGCTCAAATTCATGATAGCTTGCTCAACGAGGTGATGAGGTTGGTGGTTCTTCAACAGCTGAGAGGTAGAACCATCTTTATTCTTTGTGATGTGCCCGGGGGAACATATACGAGTTTAGGCTTCAGGCAGGTTGGGGTGGTTGCCCCAGGTTGGGATTATAGGTGTGCCATCTTGGGCATCGGTTGATGGCCTATTTTGGCCCTAACATTTAGTTTTCAACCATTAAAATCTAGCCAAGGAGAAATTGGACAATGTTCTCCTTGATGACCGGTAGATTAACAATTGAAACATGGTTGGCCAGGCATTGATGTATCGATCCTTTGCCTGTACCTCGCCGCTGGTTTCTCACCGTTCAAGTTTTGTACCATTCTTACGTTCGAGGGTGAATGACTTAGCCTTTAGTTCCACATCCTCCGGTCGATGAATAAATGCCTCCCTCGGGTTTGCGTACTTCATTCTCTCTACTCCCTTGAGTTCGGCTCATCCCATCCCTTGGAGGTTTCGACCACGTGGTTAAGGAGTCCGGCTAGCAGACCGAGTTCTTCTTTGAAAGTCCTCACACGCCAGACTCCGAGGGTTGTTTCATCACGGGGACATTCCATCGTAAGTGGTTTACTAGCATCCGCGTCCAGAAGCCGTAATTGAGGGCATGCAACGATAGTTTCAAGATACCTTTCTGACGATAAAATCTCTGTTTGTCGCGGCGCAAGGTGTCATTTCCCTGCCAGAATTAATGACCAGTGCTTGTGTGCACTAAGGTTTTCTTCAAAACTCACTTTGCGGCTTCGGCCCGAGTTCACGATGGTCTTGGCCTTAGTGAATTAAGCTAATTTGGCTTTTTGTCTTTGGTCGAAAGGCTTTTCGACTTTAGCAAGTCATATCGAATGCTCCCTCCTTGAAAAGTTGTGCAAACTTCTCAAAATCCCCGGATGTGTGTGTAGCGATTTTAGTTTTCCATACCATGAAAGAGTTGGGAAGCGGGGGCACCAAATAGTCTCAACGCACATCTCTGCGGAATTATTATGCGGTGCACTCACCCTTGGTGGGTGTATGTGATCCCTCATTGATCTGTAGGCATTTGGTTCCCTATGAACCCCCTGTTGGCTTTGTTGCTTTTCGAATTGGGGTCTCAGTCCCAATTGGTGTGCAAGCGGAGATTTCACACCCACTGTTCAATTGGTGCCTTAGCCTTGTCACTTTTGTGGTGTTTACGTCCCCTTTGCGTAAAATTTCTTATGAACGCAACCAATGAAAACTTAGCACAACAGGAAGCGCAGACAAGTTGATAGTAGCTAAAATCAAAGCAGTGCAGTCGCACGGTGAAATTTTCAAACTCCTACGGGTGGAAATTTTCAAACTCCCCT